>SNQJ01S0049918.1:231473-245643 GCA_010110895.2 Picea sitchensis | reverse complement strand
ACAACGCACTACTTAATGCACTGTGGGCCGATAGGGTAACACCCAAAGCCGCTATAGGTAACTCTCCCTTTTTCCTTGTTTATGGCAGAGAGGCCATTTTGCCACCTCACATTCTTCTTCCATCACTCCAATTGTCCCAAAAAGTCCAAGAAGAAGAATGCCCCCCTTTAGAAAGTCGCATTAACGCTCTAATGAAGCTGGAAGAAGTAAGGACTCAAGACAAGCATAAGCTAAACCAACATCAACAACTGATTAAAAGTCGGTTCGATTCTAGCTCTGCTTCTGATAGGAATTTTGAAGTAGGCGATCTCGTTCTAAAGTGGGACACACCACATGAAGGGAAGGGAAAACACACTAAATTTCAAAATCTCTGGCTTGGGCCATTTCTGATTGCTGAAAAGTTGGGTCCTAGTTCGTTTCGCTTGCAGAGTCTTGAAGGGAAACTTGACACCTACCCGGTGAATGGCCAAGCCCTGAAAAGATACTTTGCCTGATTTTCACCTTTGTATATTTTTCCTTTTGCTTTCATTTTTTGCTGTTGTTTTCATTTTTGGTTTTGACTTGATTGATCAGTTTTGTGTGTTTGAGTTTTCAAAACGTATGCATGCTTATACACTGATCCATTCAGACATAGACCATTGAAAAATCTCTTCACTGAAATAACTTTTGGAAGATTGTACATACATCAATGATATATATTTCTGAAAATTATATTGGAAAATGCTGTGTGAAAGAAGTTTACTAATTTCAATCTCTGAGTGAAGTTCGTCGTGATTATATTTATCTTTTTACGCTGTCCCTTTTCCGTAAAGGAATGACTCAAAAGCATGTCTCCCTGTCATAGCAAGCTGTTTTAGAAATAAAACATTTCTAGAGCTGAATCAAGGACAGTGTGAAAAATTCTGATGAGGTCTGAAAAATATGAAAAAATATCAAGATTTTTCAGCGCCACCCCGCTCAGCCATCTACAAAAGAAAAACAAAATAAAATATTAATAAGAGTTGTGGGAAGTGTTTGTAAACCCGCCGGGATACTGAACAGGTCCGCTGGCAGCAGGACAATGCGAGCATGGCGCCAAGACAACTTCGCCGGGGCACTGAACAGGCCCGCTGGCAGCGAAGCAATGTCGGGTACATGAAAATCTGTAAAAATTATAAGAAACCTCTTTTAAAAGTCCTTTATTCTAATCTAGAGCTTCTTGACAGGATAAAGACGTCCGAGTGGGTTAAATGGAAACCCTGTCGAGGCTATGGACGCCTGCTGGCAGCAGTGGCCATGCCAACAGTATTGAAGATTTTATCATAAAAATCATGACTTACTGATCTTTAAGACTGTTTTTGGTTTGCATCTTTTAAAACCTCGTTGGAGAAGATAATTGATGATGATGTAGTATGATTTTCTGGTTGTTCTTTCAAGTCAAATTTTTCTGTACTGTCCTGATCTGAATTCATTTCTTTTTCACAGAGATAACTGCTTCGCCCAGCGTGTCGCCATTGTTGGTAGCCAACCCAATTTTTTTTTATCGCTCTCAAAAAAACTGCCTACACCCTTTGTCTGATTACGACAAAGCATTGTCGCATTGTGCTACTAGACATTTGTTTCATTTGTGACAATTACATTTTGATTTAAATTATTTCGATTCAATTTTCACAACTGAAAGTGTGAAAATACCTTTCTCATCGTTTGGACTTACGACAGAGCATTGTCGCATTGTGCCATCAGATATCATTTTTTTGTGACAATTACATTTTGATTTAAATTATTTCGATTCAATTTTCACAACTAAAAGTGTGAAAAATACCTTCATCGCTTGACTGTGAGTCGCCTTTATTTGATTTTTACCAAAGATAATTGACCATTGATCGCACGACTGCAAAAGATTTTTCAAATCCTGCGGTCCGTATTCCTTGATTGCATATTTCGATTTGTTTAATTGTTAAGCCCGTAAGCAGAAGATTTCATCGGGTCTTATTCCCATCTTATAAAGGTTATGATGGATTTGGTCTTATGTTTTGTTCTTATTGCTATGGGCTCATGACTTGTTTTTCTTGATTACATTGTTCTAAGAACTTTGATTATGCAACAAATGCAATGGCAAGTTTATAATGTCAAATAGCAATGGTTTGAGGACGCGTTGATGAAATCTTTTGGGTTTTAATTTCAAATCGATGCTTGGTATATTTATTAGTAAGTTGATATTACGTTGAATAATTCATAGTTTCAAACTATGTATTGATATGTTTTGATTAATGTTGGTTTGAAACGTTGAATATCATTGTGAAGTTGATTTCTCAATCGATTAAACTGAAGTAATTCTTACGATAATTACCGGGCCTATATCATATTGGTTCGTGGATTCTCTGACGAGTGGCACGTTGGTGTTATGATTCACCTATTTGCTAACCGATATATTTGATTTGGGTGATTATGATTATAAAAACATTGTACATGATCATTAATGCAATATGTATGGTGGTAATCCCACCACCGCGACGCATTAGTTATTCCCGTCTCACGAAAGCAATGAAGCTATCGCAAACCCTCAAGATTTCGGCCTGCGGCATTGTTTCGCTTAGCTCGCGACCTCTACCATGTATAGAATCCATGTCTCGCTAGAGAGCCGAGCTCCAATGGATGCCAAGCTGTTGACTTTGATGGCGATATAGCGATGAAGAGTTTGCTGGTCATTTATTGGGAAGTTCGATGGTTATAGCCTCTGCGGGTTCGGCTAATTTGTTCATTATTTGATGGTCAGCTGAGCCAAAAGTTGAGATGTCTGTACCTGAAGTCACCGAGCAGCTTTCGCTTGAAACTAGCCTCATTCCGCCGAGGGACAAAAATGGCTCTAAAACTTGCTGACAATGTCCGTTGACGCTTGTTATTTCGTCTCACATACCATGCATGTGAGGTTTGCCTCGCGAAGATGCTGGAAACTGGCATGATCTCCTAATGATTATCAAACAATTCAACTTGTGGAAGGCGGTGCACGGCTCTGTTTTCCCGCTTCACTCTGGCGTTATTAATGATTTTATAGGATTCGAACCGAAGCCTATTCCCACTATCCGCATCAAGCTTGCTTAAAATGCATGGCTGCTATAACGGCACCAAAATGACACTAGCCTCTTCCATGCAGGGTTGATTAAAATGTGTTTGGTATGAGTCGGGTTACGCCATGATTCTTGGGATAACTTCATTTAATGGCTTTGTACGTCAAACCTCCCTGTGTCGATAAGCTTCCATGGTGACCGAGAGCGTTAATTCCACTTCCAAGTGCTCTTTAACGTTTACTACCCAAACTCTACCGAAATTTCCTACGACCACCTATGGTCAGAACTAAACGTGACCGGACTGCTAAGCCTACAACTCCTGCGCAAAGACGGGTGTTAATACTCGAGGCAAGAAGAATGCAATATTGATCTCTCGCATGGAGAGAATAAATCTAAGCCTCCTGCCAAAAAAGAGCCAGTCATGATCAGTGAGGACTCGGATTCGAGCATTGACATTTTCAAGAGGGTTTCTTTGACAAACCTCCTTGTGATTTCGCTGACAACTTGCCTCCTTGTCTGCAGGATAACCCCTCGGGATTTGCATGGTAAGTATTGGAAATGACAATGTGCAGCGCACATACTTGTCATTGATGGAAAGCACAATAAAGATGGCATGTATGTGCAAAGGATTGTTGGCATGTCCTATAAGATGACAAACAAACAAAAGAATAAGCTCAAAAGGCATAGCACTCTTTTACGTGAAAGGATCATAGGAAAGAGACCGAGAACCATTTGATTCACCGAACTCACAACTCGGATTCAGGAGAACCTCGGCATTGCATGTTGCGCTTTTGCTGGCATGGAGAAGAAGTATCCGTTGCCGATTTTGAAGTGTATACCCGACAGCCTTCAGATCTACAAAAGAAGCGAGGGCTTATAAGCCATCGTAGAGTTTCGGATTCGGTTTCTGGAATATGCAAAGAAAAACACGTAATCTAAAATCCTCGATTGATATGCTAAATCCCCATCGACAGTGGTGGGCACAACCACGGATGGACAAAGTACAACCGTGATGACACGGCACAAATCTCAAGTAATGACAGGCGTGAAGATTCAAATACCAGCACGTATGTCACTTAATCGAGTGACACGTGGCGTTGTTTAAAACGTCAAAACACGTGACGCCGTATAATATCGTTCGGGATTTTGAAATGTCCAAATCACTGTCAATGAAAACCCCAAATCAATAAACGCCGACATTATGCATTCACCGCAACCGCCACGCAAGATCACACCAGACCGCTGATCACAAACAGCATTTTAATTTCGGGGATCGGGAGAAAAGGAGTATGGACGAATAGGGACCATTCATCAACAGGGACAGGTATCGAAGATCAAGCCACCGTCGGAATAGTGGACATCGGGAAATCGGAGTCTCTGAGGTCAAAGGAAACGAGATATCGAAACAAATCCTCGGTGGATCAGACCGTCCATCTGAGAGGACACTTGGCAGGAGATTGGTGCTATCGCAAAAGGCTCGACAGGGGGTCGCCCATCTACTTACTCCGAGATATCGAGATCCCGGCAATAAAGGTTTGTTATCCCTAAATTATGCATCCGCCGAACCCATAAGTGTAGAACAACCGGCCGACAACAACTTTAAGAAGGCCGACAGAGGATTAGTGGATGCCACCTGTCAGAGATAAGGACGCGGTAACAGGTAACGGTCACGTGAACCAAAGTCAGCCAAAGGGGGGGCTGAAACACGTCAGGATTTGGCCAATCGGGAAATCACCGGGCGAATGCATTGATGCATCACAAACTTCAGAGCCGACCGGGTTAGCTTGTGGTCATGGGTAATGGTCATATGACCATTGTGTAGCCGAAAGGGACTAAAGCTCGGTAAAGGAGCAAATCGAATCGGGGATCGGGTATTCCGAGTACATGTGCTCTCGACATCGCTAGAATGCCTAAATCGTGATTGGTGAAATCCCGATGGGATCTCAACCGTTGGATCAAACATTGATAGGAGGGTTGTTGTTCTTCCTTACGCTTAACGCCTACTACAAATCCGTTAGTGAAACAGATTCATAATTGCAAATTAATTGTTGATCGGTTAGAGTTTCAATGCATTTCCATAAATACGCCATTTTTCCCATGGAGTTGGGAAGTTGAAACGTCGTATTCTGCGGTGTATAAGAGATGGGAAACAGATCATGGTCGGCGCGGGTTGAAGAGAGTGATAGAGCTCTACAAGCATGCTATGAGGAGAACCCAGAAGCAGAGAAAAGTCGAAGGAGCAGAAGCAGAAGAAGGTGAAGTGCAAAATAGCCGAAAGCATCATTCACCAAAGTTTACTGAAGTTGTTTAACATATGTCCTCTCGTAAATGCCTGACAGTCTGTAGACCTGTGTTTACTCTTGAGATAATATATGTTACTGTCATAACCACTAAATGAAACTACCTGATCCAGTGTAAAAATTAATGAAACATGGTCAGCAGCGAGTATGAGGTGGGTTAAACCCTTCACAAGAGCATTCTACCAAGATAAACCGGGTGCTATCTTTTGGGGGTTGAAGCTCCCTTCCAGAAAGGCTGGTAAATTATAGCGGTTGTATCCTTCAGAAGTCGCTATGCATTTAGCGAGTCCAGACGCACATTGCTGTAGAATTTTCTTAATAATAACGTTGAACATTTGAGACAACAGCATCGGTGGTTTTCTCCCTAATTGGTTTTCCACCTTAAATACCTGTTCATGTGTTATATTCATCTATGTTAGTTTATTTTGTTGAATTAATGTCTCTTAAAAGACATCTCGATGAATGAAGAAATCCTCGGATGCACTACTCTTTTCATAAGAATATACAATAACCGGTCTCTATAGCAGGACTAATATTTTTCAAAGAAAAGAAAAGTGAAAATTGTTAATAGCTCAAAGTACTGATTCACACCCCCTCTCAAGATTTTTCCAACAAGTAAGAAACCACTTATGAAACCCTAGAATCATCAAACCCTTTCTCATTAGATTCCGTTGCACCACCCTACACCAATGTGGGTCAAGTTAGAAAGATACTACTCCGATATCCCAAAATTGCAATCCAAAATTTACGACTTGGAGAAACAAGTGGCAAAGCTCATCATCGGAATACAAGAGAATAACCTAATCTATTGATCAACGGAACCATGGGTTCATTGACATCCTCACTAAAACATCATCGAAGTCCGCCACCGCACTATCAATTCAAAGTTGACATAAGCCTCAAAAACTATAATGGTATAATTTTCACTCTTTTATATGGTGTGATCATAAGCTCTGTATACATTGTTGACTTGCTATGTCATGTATTTGTTGTATATAAATTTTGATTATTGTTTCATGGATTGGTTTTGATCATGATTTGATTTGAATATGCCGTTATTTGATATCTTTTCTATTCTTAAAATACAACCCAGACATCTGTTCGCCGATTTGGTTATATCTTGTGTGATATGATAGGCAAATTGGTTGATTATGCCGATTATATTTTCTATGTTAATACCAATTCGTGTATCAAATTCTTTTACAATCAAATTCCCCTCGAATGGATAGCTATGATTGTTGTTATGGTTTGAACTGTATTTCCATGGTAATAAATGTATTATTCGATTGAGATTGCAGGGATGGATTGATCATATCAAATCTTCCAATTTGTGTCTATAATTAAATCCAGTCATTTACCTGTTTTGTTGACTCTGTCAAAACTCAATTGGCCGATTACAAAATGATTAGGATGTGAGGACTCAAGAGTCGATATTTGTGGAGATGATCTGATTACATTGAAAGCAATTCATACATCGTGCTTTTTAATTGAATGATATCAATCATTGCTGTGGGATTATAATAGCCACCATACATTTAATTTTACTCCTCGAATTATTTTGAAACTCAGCAAATGAGGATTGTGGTTGGATTCTATGGATTCAATGATGCATGAAATCATAATGGTTTTCTATATTGTCATGAAATCGAATCAAATATTAACAATATTGTTTCATAAATGCAATCAATGATTGGTTGTATTTCATACGATTTGGTTTATCATTAATTGAATTCATGAACAATCTTGTTAAGATGTGATATGATTTTATGCCGATTGGGAAACAAAACATTCTTACTCTGTCCCGATTATGTTTTGATCGATTTGGTTTGTTTCCTTGAATCATTAATAATTCTTTTTGATATGATGAGACTTCACTTGATTTGATTTGGTATAACCGTCGTTTACTATTTCTCTTAGACCAGCCACGTAATCGTGAATACTCTTATCTAGGGCTAAGTCCGTTAAGTCATTTTTTTATTTTTCTAATAAAACATTATTCTAATCCCATCTTGGGTGTCCACAAGTGTAAATCTTGAATCTTGCAAATTTTGATAATGAGCAAATTTTGGAGATATCTTAGTGATTTATTTGCATTTTAGTTACTAGTTTAAGGGATTTGGGATAATTCCTGCATTGTGTAAAACCATTTACTATAATTCAAGGATGTCTTTACCTGGGTGTGAAACCTATATAGTCCTATGGTTTTGTAATAATCAATCATCCTCAGCTAGAGAAAGAATATGATATAGAATTCTCAATCAAACTGGAGCACTTGGTATGTTTTGTTATAGCTTTCACTTTTCAATATATTGACACTTTGTTCCAAGTTATGTATATCATTTTGTTTTATATTTAGCATTGCTTTAGTCATTTTCTCAACCAAATGGAAAATGATATAATTTTTATTATCTATATCTTGTTTCTTCCAACAGATAAAAGACGAATAGCTTGTTAGTTCAATTTGTGAATCACATCTTTGTCTTCTTTCTATAAACCGAATCGTAATATATAAGTTTGTTGCATAATAGGTTTCCTTTTGCAATTCTAATTCATAATCAGAAACCTGTTATGATATTCTTTTATGTCTTGTTTTATCCTGTTAACATACTTCAAGAAGCAAAGATAGATGATCGCTTACTTATGAAGCATACGATCAACTCGGGTGTGAGTTTCCCTCCTCCAAACAGCTTAGAAGCAATCATACACAGGACAGACTTGGAGCGTTTCCAGGTCAATTAGTATTTAGTTTATTGCTTTTATTAAGTAGTTTAATATAAATATAATTTTGATTTGTTTTGATTTCAATTAGTTTACTTTCTTATTCATAAATTATAAAATCAAAAAGAGTTATCTTCGATGTCTTGGGACAGCAAGCAAATTAGTGTCACAGGTTTATTCAAATCTGTAGTTTGTATGTAATGTACATTTGTGAATAAATTGTAATTAAAATTGATAATTAGTAGTTGATTTGAGTTATTATAAGAGTAATTTGCAGTTTGTATATAAAATAGTTAGTAGTTTATAATTAGTTTAGTATAGTTAGTTTAAGTGTGTTTTATTAGTTTCTAGTTTCCTCTTTTTAGTTTAATTTCTTTTATTTTAGTTAATTAGTTTGTTTTATTTTGTTTTATTAGTTTCTAGTTTCCTTAGTTTAGATCACTTAGCTCAGATCAATTCTCTCTTTGGTTTTCCATACGAGACCTTAGAGCAGCCAACAGAGCCATTAAACTCGTCAAGGTGGTCCATTCCAAACGGCTTGGGTTATTTAGACAACCCCGGACCGTTTCCACTCTCCCAGTTGACGGATGGACTGTTTCGCCCGTCAACAGGCGGAAAAAAAAAATTGCAATGATATTTATCATCCTTATTTCTGTAGAAAACCAATCTTAATAGCATAAAAATTAGCCACACAAAACCACTTCTAACTAGCTAGATAAGTTCTCTAGGGTTAGTGGAGAGTTAGGGAAAATTTGTAGCCAATTCCTAGGGTTAGTTTTGGATTTATTAGGGGTTAGAGGGTTAGTTTTATGCAACTCTATTGGTTGTAGGTTAGTTTGTAACCAGAAATAATTTATGGTTGAAATGGGACGCCTCAATGAGGCAAGGGAGACAAAGGTTCAAGGAACAATTTCCCAAAGAGATAACTTTAAAACTTGAAAATTTCACGTTTACCAAGTCGGAAATTTATTTCTCCAATGAAAAACGAAATGACTAGTGCCTTCAATGATTGGGTTAATGTAGTCAAGAAAATAAAGAGCTAGAGGTACTACCTCCTTGGGGGTGTAAATACTCTTACTCCCCAAGGCAAGTATCCCTGGCTAGGGTTTTAGGCTAAGAGGGTGTATGCACTTATACTTCTCTTAGAAAAATCTTGTTAAACCAATAATACTTAAGCATACAATGATGGAGGCTAAGGTGGGGGTGTATTCCCATATACTTCCCACCTATCTCTAGCAAATAACCTTGAATTGAATAACAAATGATAGCACAATATAAAAATCCTTACCAATTCAAGGAAAAAGCTAAGAAACACCGCCACAATAGCAAAGAAGAGCCTTCCAAGGCTAGCACATCACTTCCATAAACCAATAAAAAAAGAGATATACATACACAAGAGCACAAGAGACAAAATATACAAAGAGAGTGAAAATTTCAGTCCAATACTTCTCACAATGTGAGAATTATCTTATGAAATGATATCTTATGATCTCTATTTATACAAAATGTCACCAAAATAGTTTTTCCACGTAATTTTAGGGTAAACCACAATACTAGGGGTCAAAAAACCTAATATTTCCCCTTTACACAAATAATATTAAACAATCCACTTAAAATTCTACTTTTTTCACAAATGAAAACCCTAAGAGTGATGTAACCCCTTTAGGAGGGACGTTTTGGCACTTTTCGACGAAACGTTGAGTTGGGGATGATAGGGTTAGGCCTCTAAAGGCCATGTGTATCCAATAAAACCTTATACCTCATGATCCAAGGGTTGATTCCTTAAAAATATCCCATGTGTACCCATCACCACCTCAAGCCCCTCAAGCATGACATCAAGCCTCCAAAAGATGTCGTTTTGCCTCTCCTAGGAAAAATGTTTGACATGTAAGGGATAGGTCATGTCTCTTAAGTCATATTCTAGGCCTCTGAAGGTATGTCTCTCTCATTTGACATGAAATACCTTGGCATCCAACCTGTGGGAATCAAGCCCCATGGAATCCCAAGCTATGATCATTACTCCAACATTGTCCACCAACTAGGTCCTGCAAAGACAAATAAGCATGCCCTCCAAGGATCTCAGGTCAAAATATCATGATGAGTAAATCAAATCAATACATGAGAAACCTAAGCATGTGCATTAAATATTACCTTGTCAAACAAGTAAGTGCTCAAATAAATTATGCAACTTTCCAAGCTTGGATATGGGAGGGTTGACGAGGTGTCCTATTGGGCAGATTTTCCATAGGTCAAGTAGTGTTTCCCAAGTGATCCCTATATAATCCATGCAAAGAGGATGAAACGGTTAAGGATTAAGACTCAATGGGCATGGGGTTCATGAAATACTATTGATATTCTACTTATGTATCTAACAATTACAATTATTCTTTTGTTTTTACAATTATTTAGCACATTAAATGCATATATAAGATCAATAAAAGAGAGGTAATAAAAGAAACAAGATAAACACAAATATTATCCAGGGAAACCCTCTAGGGGAAGAAAGCCTAGAAAACTTCCTCAATATAGATTAGCCAACCAAGAAAAATTCTTATCTCCAAGAGAGAACCAACAAAGCATAAGATCCTCCGTTAACCCTTGATTAGGAAAGAGTAGTGCACCACTTAACCAACATGTATACAAGAGATAGACCAAGACCTTCACAATATCACACCTAGTTGCAGTAGCTTCTTCCTTCAAGAATTTCACACTATTTGGCTATAGAGATAGTGAGTGAGTGTCCAAATGAGGTGTTGTCCTCCCTTATAAATAGTGGTGTGGCCAACCTAAAATTAGGTTTGGGCCGACTTGTTACTTTACCCTTTTATTTTCTCTTTTACATATAAAAGAACAATAGGGTTGAATTTTACAAGGGCACAATAGGGCCAAATTAACAAATATAATATAATAATATTCTTTAAGGTTTTTCTTGGTCAAATTAAATAAGGATATCTTCCGAATCTACTTAATCTTCAACACTCCCTCTTAGCAAGGAATTTATTCTTCTTGTCATGTTCATCATCACTTCTTTTGTGCTTCTACATACTTGGTCATTTCCTTGTTGTCAATCATAGATCTATATATCATAGGAAGTTCTGCACTTTCACTAGAGTAGCATACCAACCTGCATTGAGGTTATCAACTTGTGTTGGGGTAGCGTACCAGCCTGCATTGGGGTTACCAACCTACACTGGGGTAGCATACCAACTTGCACTGGGGAAACATACCAACATGTATTTGGGTTACCAACCTACGCTGGGGTAGCATACCAAACTACGTTGGGGTTAGAAACCTGCGCTAGGGTAGTGTACCATCTTGCATTGGGTTTACCAACCTGCAATGAGGTAGCGTATCATCCTCCATTGGGGTTACCAACCTACACTAGGGTTGCATACCAACCTACATTTGGATTACCAACCTACTTTGGGGTAGTGTACCAGCCTACATTAGGGTTACTAACCCGCACTGTGGTAGCATACCAACCTGTGTTGGGGTTACCAACCTGCACCAGGGTAGCGTACCATCTTGCATTGGGGTTACCAACCTACGTTGGGGTAGCATAATAGCCCGCGTTGGGGTTACCAACCTTCACTGGGGTAGCGTACCAGCCTTTGTTGGGGTTACCAACCTGCATTGGGGTAGCGTACCAGCCTACATCGGGGTTACCAACCTACGTTGGGGTATATTCCTCTACTGGGGATATTATCACTTCCCTCTACTGGGGAACACATCATTTCCTTCTACTCAAGAAAACATCACTTCCCTCCACTGTGGAACACGTCACTCCCTCTATTGGGGAAGACATCACTCCCTCTACTAGGGAACATCCTTCTAGACCACACCAAGCTCATATATGAAGTATTCAAACTTCTCTTCTTGACAGAGGCTTAGTCAACACATCTTCTACCTACTCATCGATAGGAACATACTGGAGATTTACTACTCCCTTTTGTATCATCTCTTGGATATATTGGTACTTGATATCGATATGCTTGGACTTGTCATAACACATTGGGTTCACTGACAACTTTATGCAATTATGGTTGTCATAAAAGATACATGTTTCTTCCAACTCGATATCAAACAATTCTACAATCAACTTACAAAGACACATTGCTTCGCCACTAGCTGACCATGCTGCCACATACTATGCCTATACAAAATTGAGTGCCATATAGGTCTTCTTTTTACTAAGTCATGAGATCACAATTGATCCTATATTAAAGCAATATCTAGATGTACTTTTCCAGTCTGTGACACTTCCTACCCAATTTGAATCTACAATCTTACCTCACACTCCGAGATATATATGGGTCTATAATTGATTGTACCCTTTAGGTACCTCATCACATAATTTTCCATAATTAGGTGAACATGTCTTTCACTACAAAACATATATCTGTCATTGTGTTCTTCGAACCAAATTTTCACATCACATTGTACCAACTTGGTACACTTGCTCAACTACATCTCAATCAACACAATCATGTGTTGGATCTATGTGATTTCTATAAAGCACTATCTATCTCACTATCTGAGAGTATGTACTCTACTCTCTTTGCAACTATTCCTTCTGTAACTAAGAATTTTCACCTGCAACTACTTTTTCGAAACTGATAATGGCTTTTCCATTCTCACTGTAGATTCTAAACTTTGAGAGTGTCTCCTAAACTCCATCATGATAACAGATTCATTTACTCCCTATGAATATCACACTGAATCGACTTCTTTTAATGGATCATTGTTGTTCTATATATACTTCTTATGATTAATGGAGCAAGTGTCTCTTCATAGTATTCTACCTCTTACTGGGAGAATCCTATGGAAACCAATTAGGCTTTGTACATTTCTATGAATGGTCCTGAGGAGGCTATTCCTCCTTACTGGATCATGAGGGATGACTCCTTCTGAACTCTAGCTCCTTCTGAGTTGGTATTTGGTGGGGCCACCTGCCTCACCACTGGTGGAGCCATATTCTACTCATGATATGGCTAGTCAATGCTATATGGATTTTCATATTACAAAGTGTCATGTGACCATGCTAGTCTCTTACTGATTACTGCAATGATTCTAAATAAGCCCTTCTAGATCTACTAACTTTTATTGATGATCTGAAGAGTGATCATTCTACACCATCTGGAACTAAAGGTAACTCAATCTCAAATATAGGGGTTGTCATACCTGCCTTCTTTGAGACTTGACTTCTTCCGAGTCTACAATAACCTCAGATTCTCTACAAGATATACTTGGTGTTGGATACCAAGTCTTAATATGAAAAATTGAGTTAGACTTCAAACACATTCTGCTTCCTATCAAGGTGGCTTCATTATCCATTAACCATGTATTCTCATTAAGAAACTACAGAACATTGTGAGTTATATTATAATGCGATCATTTTACCATAGACAATGTCGCATAATTGTCACCCAACCATAGGCATTTACATATGCCACCCCCAAGCACATAAACTATTTCTTGATTTTAAATGAGACCTTGTTGGATTTCCATACCATATATAATGATCCAACAAGCTAAGATACAAATGCATAAAATCTAATGTTAGTAAACTTAATACTGAAATCAAATATGAAGGGTACGTACATGGAGCATGCATTTTTCAGAATGTTTGCTTGATTTGTGTGATGTCTGGATTAATAATGACACTTCTTCACAACTTATACTTGACCCACATGATACAACAATTCTCCATCTCTTTTACTTCCTAAAGTTTTTAATGCGGAAGAAACGAGATACAACTATCAATATCACTTGATATGAATCATGTGATTGAAAATCACTAAGTCCTATATCACAAAAGATACATCTCATCTAGAACATCTTCTTTTGTTCTTTTTCGATCAGGTTCATATTCTTGTGCAAAATTGGCATGATGCCTTTAAACTTCCTAGTTTTATCTTGGTATTTTGCTTCGGGAAAATTTCTTGCAATATGTCCTATCTTTTGGAAAATGAAGCATCTGAATCTTGAGATATATTTATGAGAATATTTTCCTTTATGAGGATTCTGAAATATTTTGTGAGAGTGAACTTATTTCTTGTTATTTCCTTTTCTTGCATGATTTGTTAGCACTTGATATTCATTACT
>SNQJ01S0049918.1:198371-223979 GCA_010110895.2 Picea sitchensis | reverse complement strand
GAGGATTCTGAAATATTTTGTGAGAGTGAACTTATTTCTTGTTATTTCCTTTTCTTGCATGATTTGTTAGCACTTGATATTCATTACTTTCTATCTTCTCCTTTCTTTCCTCTAATCTAGATTCTTCTTGAGTATAGTCTTCCCACAACCTCATGAACTTAGTTAACTTTCTTCTAGAGAAGATTCCTTGGATAAAGAATCCCAAAGAATTTGGAAGACCATTTAATGTGGTCATCATTATCTCATCTTCTTTGACTGAGTATCCAATAACTTCAATCTCTTCTTTAATCTGGGACACTCTTATGAAGTAAGATTGTATGGTTTCTGAATTTTGAATCTTTACATTCTTTAGTTGTGTCCTCAAGGTCATTTTTTTATTGATGTTCTTTCCTTCAAATAGATGGGATAAGGAATCCATCATTTTCTTTGGGTTTTTAATGATGAAACATGAGGAATCAAATGGTTCTTGATGGAATCGACAATGATCATCTTTGATTTGATCACATCCTTCTTATATTTTTATTTGGTCTCATCCTTCTCTGGATCTTGAATATCTTGTTCAACAAAACTTACAAGGTCATTCTCTTCTAGAATGAGCATCACTTTGTACTTCCATGCTCGAAATTCATTGACTCCTTCAAGATTTTTGTCAATATTAGTACTGGTAGTCATCCCGCCCAGAACAAGTAAACAAAAAAGAAATTTTCAAGATATGGATCTATACCTTACCAAAGAGTTTTGATGAACCAAGATGATTTTTTCACAGGAACTACAACAACTGCAACCAGACATCCAAATCTAGGGTTTATGAGGAAACCCTAATTTTTCAAATTTTGGATTATTCAAATTGTGTTACAGTGAAGTGATGAACCTTTATTGGGATAGTTCCTAGGTGATACTAGATTCACCAATGTCCTCCAACAAAGGGTAAAACATCACTTCTAGGGTTTATGAAGAAACCCTAATTCTACAAAACTGAAAAATGAACCTTGGAGAGGGTGCGTTGAGGCTAGCCAATTATTTATAAAATGTGAGTTGGTCTCTTTCAGGACTACTCTGATTCCATAGTGATATTTTACTTATGAATCTAACAATTACAATTATTGTTTCGTTATTACAATTATTGTTTCGTTATTACAATTATTTAGCACATTAACTACATATATAAGATCATTGAAAGAGAGGCAATCATAGAAACAAGATAGACACAAATATTATCCCGAGAAACCCTTTAAGGGAAGAAAAACCAATGAAATTCCTCAATATAGATTAGCCAACCAAGAAAAATGCTTCTCTCTAAGAGAGAACCAACAAATCAGAAGATCCTCCTCTAACCCTTGACATGTATACAAGAGATATACCAAGACCTTCATAACGTCACAACTAGTTGCAATAACTTCTTCCTTAAAGACTTGCGCATTCCTTCTTGGATGCAGAGCTAGTGAGTGAGTGTCCAAATGAGGTGTTGGGCTCCCTTATAAATAATGGTGTGGCCAAGCTAAAATTAGGTATGGAACGAATTGTTACTTTACCCTTTTATTTTCTCCTTTACATGTCAAGGCACAATAGGGTCGACTTTTACAAAGGCACAATAGGTCCTAATTAACAAATATAATATAATAATATTATTTAGGGTTTGTATTGGTCAAATAAAATAAGTATATCTTCCTAAGATACTTAATATTCAACACATACAAGGGGTTGTCATGTCTCATTCATGGGTGCCTTTGTAGAGGGTTCCTGGCACCTTCGTTTGCAATGAAATTTTTCCAAGCCCTTCATTTTTCCATTCTTTGTTTCTTTCATGTTTTAAGGATGATTTGAAGGCCATTGTCATGGCATGGTGTCCAAATAATGATAGTGTCACTAAAAAATACCTTGCATAAATGATAAGGTTGGCTCTTGATGAGACCCCCTTTCTCTCAGTTGTGCAACTAAGAGCAACTACCCTGGCTTGGTGGCCAGATGATGGTAGTTTCATACCACTAGATACCCATTATCGTGATAGGTCGTCTCATGATGAGACCTCCTATCCTCCAACTAACCCCCTAAGCATTTTATCATTTATTCTTGTGGGTCCCCCTTTCTTACAAATAAGAATTTCATTTCTTTCTCAGGGGATCCCTAGGTGAATCATTTGGAAGGTTTATATATAGTATTTTATATTTTACCCAACAACAATCCTTCTATGCCTTCAACCTCTTCTTCCCATAGAATGAGGGACAACCCATTCTTGGGTCAATACACCCTAAAATACCAAAAGATAAGAAAATGGGGGGTTTCAGTGATGAAAAGTGGTAAGTATTAACGGGAATGGTATGATGTCTCTTCAAGGGAGTTCCTAGTAGAAAACCCATTCCCAAGGAAGACCACTTACTAGGGAACAATGTCAACCACCAAGGTGAAATAGGGAAAAAGGCATAATGTCCAAGCATATGTCATGAAATCTAAAGCAGTCTAAGATACAACATACTCAAATGCATCAAATATTGAAATTACACTCACCATAATACTTGAATGGTACCTCATGGAGCAAGGCCCAATACCTCTCGAAAGCCAACTGGTGTGGTGGATGCCATCTGCAAATCCTGACCTCTGTGATGGTGAGAAGGGTATCCATTTGCACAAGTGGATAGTGTTAGTCATGTAGTCTATAAACACTCCATATATGCAACATGAGGGCCTCGAGACATAATATCCTTATTTATCCCAAAAAATGGGGATAACAAGGCCCAAATTTCCAATGTTTCATTATTGATTTACCCAATTTATCATGAGTTTTGAATCTCCAAACTATTTGAATTCCTTTAGTCCTTTCTCCTCTACAAATTTCAACAAATCTAGAAGAGAATAAAATTTAATCCAATTGTTAGAGACTTTCCAAACAACATAATTCAAATAAAAATAATGATTTTTATTTATGAATAGGAAAACACTTCCTTTGCAAATACTTGGGTCTCCTTGATTTGCAACATCAAAAAAACCCTAGGTGTTATAGGGAAAATATACCAATATCCTGAGTAAGAAAACCCTCAATCAATGGGTGAGGCTCATTGAACGACAAAAGGATAGATAAAATATCCTTCTTTCATAATATTACCATGCATATTAAAAGTAAATGAGAAGGAAGGAAGGAAAGAACCTAATTCTAGATGGTTGTCCAAAGTTTCCAACAAGTTTCACCCAATCTCATTCTAGCTCCAAAGTTTCATTGAATAACCTACACAATCATCCAACAAGAAACACCTTCCTAATTCCTCATCAAAAAAATAAAATAACTTTCATAAATAAAGTCTTAATATAATTACTCAAGCAAACTGGAAAAACACAAAGCCTCATTAAATATGCTAAAAGATCAATAAATTAGAGAGATGTTTTAGGGGAAAGAAGATAGATCTATATTGATTTATGATAGATGTACAAATGTAATAATACCTTGATATTTGTTATTGTAATTCTATATCCAAGACCCAAAGTCCTTCTCCTTAGGCACAATTCTACTTACATCGACTAGAGAGATACCAAAATTGTATTGTATTGAGATAACTAACTAAATGGTTGATGGAATCCCACCTAATATTTGATCACACTATGGAGTTGATGCCCACATCCCAACAATAGTTATACTCACAACCAATCATTCTCAATAAAATTATCCAACATAAGGGCACTTGAAATATACTCTTTTGCCTTAGCTTTGGTCCTTTTACTTATATATTCTTAAGGAGTGCATAAAGGGTTGTATGGAATGCATGTCATGCATAACTTCCACATGATATTTTGGTTTTTTCCAACTCATAGTTTTTTAACTTTCCTCACAAATTTTTATTTTCCAAATATTTAAGGGGTGGTTGTGGGTATTATATGGGAAACATGTGACCAACTGCATCTCTTCTATGAGAAAGTTGTGGTCAACCACACTTTTCTTAGGAAAAAGTGTCACCTTCATGTCCTTTTGAAGAAAGACAATTTTGTGAGAAAAAATAGCTTAGCCCAATAGTGTACTTTATATTATTACATATTTCTTGGACTTTGGTTCCAATTAGAGTTATGACAGATGCCCCATGATGTATGAGGTCAGAAGAGGAGCTAATGCATTTTTTTTTACAAATAATGGATGTTTATGACTAGACTAAGGAGGATTTATACAGACAGAGTATCCATGAAGGACCTATGCCCATGCTCAGATGTGACAATAAGTATGGCTACCAACACAATACACTACAAATCCATGAATTAGAATGTAAGACCATGGAAACAAAAGAATATATATTAAGGATCCATGTCATATATATGATCATAGCCATGAGAGAATACAAAGTCAACCTATGTCATAATATACATTAGGAAGACATTTAGCACAAATGAAAGTGCAATGTGGTCCTCAAATTACTCATAAAGAAGTGGTACAATCTCACACAATTCATGATGGAAGCATAGAAAGAGGATGCCCCTAGCCCAAGGTCTTCAATCCAAACTCCATGTTCATATGGATATATCTCATTCAAATAAATGAGCTAATGTCAAGCATGGTAGAAACAGTCTGATTACTAATCATTAATGAATACCATCAATAAATGCAAGGGGACCCACCAATAATGCAAAATGGATCCCCAAGGTACATAGTACAATCTAGCAAGTGTGAATAAATGATATGAGGTTGAATTCTTGTATAATCAATGAATCAGAGGTCAATGATGTAAACCCACTGTAAATCATGAGAAAACCTACCACTGGGGTCTAGCCACCCACAAGATAGCCACGCTACTTCCAAAAATGCACTTCAAAACTAATTTCAAAATTTTGATAACATCTAATTAAAAAAGAAGCATGAAAGAACACCATAAAAAAAAATGCAATAATAAATAATCATGCTACAACATAAAAGAATGCTTAAACATGCCATGCACAAAAATAACCAACAATAAGGAACATTAAAGATACACATCTCAGAGATATTAATTAATGCACAATTAAAATAAATATACAAGCATAGAAGCACATGAAAGAGAGCACTTGTCTTTAACAAAATGAATCACCAAATGGTTGTATACCAAGGACTTTCCACCCAACCATAGACATTGATATTCCAAGTCTCAACAATAGGTCACCCCTGAGCTAGTAATATGAATCCATCAGAACGATTCCAGGGTGTCACTCAACTTCCCAAACTAATCAGCACTCAAGCTTTCACAGGTTTCTCAACACACAAAAATACAAAGTACTGGAGATCTCTTCTCTCCAACTTGCACAACCCAAGATAATGGACTCCCTTCTTTTCCACATAGTCCCTTAAGCTTTCCACCTCCTTCCAAGGCTCCGGTGTATCCAATCAAGAATATCCATGCTCAAACTCTCAAGATTCACAGTTTTGAACAATGTCTAGCAGATGTCAATGCATCTCATACATGCATGCATTAATTCATGGCTATAATACACCAACAATTACTACATCCAAAAACCAATGGCTTCTTCCTCAACAATTTTCCCCCATTTCCCAATCCCAGAACAAGAATGAATGAGGAATGATAAAATGAGAAAAAATGAATGAAAGAGTAAAATTGTGAATGGAGAATAACCTCCAAACAAGCCACATGATGGTTTTATATATTTACTTGGAAATCAAGAACCACATGGCCTTCCCCAAGAATCTTATGTAACCACATCTCTCCATTAAATAAATTATAGCTAAATACAATATAATAAAATACTTAGCCCCTTAAGCCCCCTCTCTCATGGAATCATAGCCCCCTATAACTCTTGTCATTGTTCATCTAGCAACCAATGATGTATTTTATTATTAATAATGATAACAACATTACATTTTCCTAGGCACTCTGACCACTTTTAATTGTTTGGGCGCTCTAGCCTTTCATAAAGTAAAAGAATACATTATTAATATGGGACTCGAAACCAGGGTATTACATTACCCAACCCCCCTTATTTTGGCACTGTTCTTAGTGCATATACAAAATATAAATCAAAATTTAAAAATACTTCAAAAAGTTGCAGGTACTCTACCTACATATCATCTTCATGCTCCCAAGTAGCATCTTCAAGACCGTAGTAGGTCCACTAAACCTTTACTAGTTCTATGAATTGATTCGAGAGCATTTTGATTTTTCTATCCAATATGCACATCGACTGGACCTGAAAGTATCCTTCTATCTCCACCTGAGTCAAATTCCAATCAATAACATGGTTAGGATCATGTACATACTTTTTTAGCAAAGAGACATTAAATACAATATACACATTCATGGAAGTAGGCAATGGAATCATGTATGAAACTAGCCCTATTTTATCCAATATCTTAAATGGACCACATAATTTGGCTGCTGGCTTTGTACAAATGCCCAACTTCAATGAGCTCTTCTTGGAATTTAATTTCAAAGGAACATGCTCTCCCACTTTAAATTATCTATCTGTCTTGTTCTTATCTGCATAATTTTATGTCTATATTGTGTTTCCTTCAAATTATACTTAATTTTAACCATTTGATCTTCCATATTCTTGAGAAATTATAGCCCAAGTACTACTCTATCTATTGGGTTGTCCCAACTCACTGGAGTATTTAATTTCCCACCATACAAATCTTTAATGGACTCATCTTCAATGAAGCTTGATACCCATTATTATAGGAAAAATCCACCAAATGCAAATAATCTTCCCACTTATATGGCTTATCCATCACATACATTCTCAACATGTCCTCAATCACTTGGTTGTCTCTCTCTGTCTTCCCATCTGACTGTGGATGTTATTTTGTGCTAAAATTTGGATTTGTACCAAATCCTTTAAACAATCCTCTCTAGAAATTTTAAGTAAAGGTTGTATCTCTGTCTGAAACAATTGCCTTAGGTATCCCATGCAACCTAGAAATTTCCCTCATGTAAGCTTCTGCAATATTATATGTTGTATGATTCATTTTCATAGGAACAAAATGATCAACCTTTGTCAATTTATCTACCACTCGCATTATTGAATCATGTTTCCCTGTTGTCCTGAGCAACTTAGTTATAAAATCAGCGGTTACCACTTCCCATTTCTTCTTTGGAATTGGAAATGGTTGAATCAAACCCCCTGGGTGTCTATGATCAACTTTCACTCTTTGACATTACATACATATGGTAATGTAATCGACAACATTCTCCTTCATTCCTGGCCAAAAGAATTAACTTCTTACTACTCCAATTGTTTTCTGGTAACTGAGATGTCTGACATGTGAAAAATTATGCATTTCTTTTAACACCAAATTCCTAAGTTCTCCAGAACTAGGAGCATAAATTCCATTTTTGTCCATAAGTAATCCATCTTCCTTAATCTCATACTCTTTAATTTTCTATTGTACATTTTCCCGCTGTAAACTTTCTTTTACCTATAGGTAATGTTGATCTGTGACAACAACATCTAAAATTATGCTCTTCAAATCTTATTGATGCATACTAGTGGTTGTAGCATGCATGAGATGTACTCTTATGTGGAGTGCATCAACAACTTTATTTTCTTTTCCCTTTATATTCTTGATGTCAAAGTCATACTCACTTAAAAATTCCAGCCATCTTGTCTTCCTAACATTCAAAGTTGGTTGTTCAAAAAGATATTTCAGACCACTATGGTATGTGCTTAATTCAAATATCTTTCCAATGAGATAATTCCTCCACATATTCAATACATGAACTATGGAATAAATCTCCAAATCATGTATGGCATAATTCTTCTCGTGTTCTTTAATATTTTTGGACTCGTAACTAATGACATACCCATTTTGAGTGAGAAATCCACCAAGTCCTTCTTTGCAAGAATCTATACATACCACAAAATTCTCATTTGGATTGAAAATATTTAAAATAGGTGCACTAGTAAGTGATTCCTTTAACCAATCAAAGTTCTCTTCACATTTTTTTGTCCATTCAAACCTAATTCCCTCCCTTTGAAAATAAGATATGGGATGAGAAATCTTGGAGAACCCTGCTATAAATATCCTATAGTATCCCACTAATCCCATAAAATATATGATCTCTTAAACATTCTTGGGTATTGCCCATCCTCTATTGGCTTCAATATTATATGGATGCACTACTATACCTTCTTCTGAAATAATATGTCCCAAGTAATGTATCTGTGCTTGGTAAAAATAACACTTACTAAGCTTCGAATAACATTGATGTTCCCTCAGCACTTGCAACACAAACCTCAAGTGATGTTCATTCTCTTCCTCATAATTAGAATAAATAAGTATGTCATCAAAAAACATAATGTCAAACTTATCTATATAATTTCTGAATATTCCATTGATTAAGAACCAAAGAAAACTAGTGCATTGGTCAGTCCAAATGGCACCACTACAAATTCATAATGTCCATACCTTGTTCTAAAGGTTTTCTTATTGATGTATTCTTCCTTGATTCTTACCTAATGGTATCCAGATCTCAAGTCTATGTTTGAAAATATCTTTTCTCCTCTTAGCTGATCAAAGAGGTCATCAATTCTAGGTAGATGGCATTTTTTCTTCACAGTGGCTTTATTCAACTGTCTAAAGTCAATGCATAGTCTCAATGTTCCATCCTTCTTTTTGACAATTAGTGCTGGTGCTCCCCAAGGTGAAACACTTGGGTGTATGTACCATTTCTTCAATCATTTTTCTAGTTGCATTTGTAATTATTTCAATTCAGGTGTACTCATTATGTAAGGTGTTTTTTATATTGGTGCAACCCTTGGTACTAAATCAATAAAGAAATATATTTCCCTCTTTGGTGGAAATCATGGTATTTCTTGGAATACATATTCAAACTCTAGAAATACTAGAAAAACTTTGAGGCTTGGCCCTTTTGCCTTTTTTGGATCCTCCACACGAGTTGCATATAATTGACATCCTTTCCTGAAACATCTCTTCAGATGTAAGGCTGTAATATCCCTTATAGAAATGGATCTTGGAATTCATTTCACAATGATTTGTTTTCCTTCTTCATCAAGACATGTAAATGTCTTGCTATGACAATCTAGTACAACATGGTGTTTGTCCAACCAATCCATTCAAACTACGATATCATAAGATCCTAATGGGATGATGTTCATATCAAGATTATTACTTACTCCATTCATATCTATTGGACAAATTCTAACAACCTCATTGATCCTTCTTTTAGTTCCAGTGGCTAGATGAACCAAACTTGATTTTCAATCTTACTTTTCTCCAAATGTAATATATTCACTATTTTAGGGTCAATGCAACAATGGATTTCTCCTAAATAAATTAAAATAGCAACAAGATGATTAATGATCTTACCTTCCACTTTGATCATATTGGATTGGTATTCTTCTCGTCAATCTTCTAAGGATGAATATATTCTACCCATGTCTTATACTATTGTAGCCTCTTGGATGTTGTGCAGGGTATTATTTTTATCTCCTTTACGAGGGAAATATTTGTATAGCTAATTTTCTTTGCACCCCAAACATTGGATTGGTGGTCTTCCTCTTTTTCACAAGGATTGTCCCTTATTTGTTTCATCCTTAGCAGGATGATCTCGTTGATTCTTATTAGGAATGTTTCTATTGAAAGGAGGTTTGAATCCTTTCCTTCTCTAATCAAATTTATCTTTCTTCTTATCTTTCCAATATTTATGCATGGATTCTTTGCCCTTTCCTTGATCATAAATGTACTTCCCGATGGTTTTTGTAAGAGTCCTAGGTGCATCATACTGAATCTTTTCCTTATAAATGGATAGTAGTCCACTCAAAAAACTCTGTATATTCACATTTTCATCCTTTATAAACCCCACATACTTCAACAATCCCAAGAACTTATTTTCATATTATGTCATGGTCATGCTTCCCAATATGAGTTCAAAGAAATCTTGAATTTTCTTGTCATAGAAGTGCTATGAAAGATACTCCTTCTAAAAATATCACTTGAACTACTTCCAAGTGATCCTACTCTCATTAATGTGCTCAACTTGCTTTAGCTAATCCCACCACATAACAACTTTTCTGTGCAAATGGTATGTGGAAATTATGGCTTCTAGGTTAGATGAGTAGTTGTGTAACTGAATATACTTCATGATTCCCAAAAACCATGCTTCGACATAGTCTTCCCTTTATCTTTCACCATCAAAGGATGATGGCTTAAGATTCCTTAGCTCTCCTTACAAACTTTCCAATTCATGTCTTCTTATTTGGTGTCTAACATGAGACACTTCTGGACTACTTATGTAGTATTTAGATGCATAAAATTTCCTTGTTCAGTAAGTAGGTGAGTGATGCATATGAGTTATATTGGAACTTCTTGAATGACTAGTTCTTTTGTATTTATATATTATTTCATGATGTATTCCTTCTTCCTCCTACCTTGAGTCTGATCCATTCTTTGCTTACCTATGCAACTTATTTAGAATTTGCATCACTTGATAATTTATTTGATTTTTTTCTCTCATCAACCTCTCATTTCCCATTGTGTAACTGTGCACTTCTATTCTCAGGATTCTCACAATCTCTATTAATGTTTCTTGTTCCCCTCTGGTCTTGTACCCATTTGATTATGTCTCTGCATTACCAACATTGATATCTTGACCTTTGGCTTCTTTATCATGAATGAAGGATCCCTCTCCTTCCCCCATGTCCCAAATATGAATTATTATATTTAACTAATATGGATATATCCCATAATTATGAAAATTGTTCAAGTAACCATTTTGTTAGAATTATTCTTGTCCCTTGGTTATGTAAAGGAAGACAACAAAGATTAAGGAAGAAGAAATACAAAGTACAAAGTGCGCGGAAGGAACACAAACTAAGGAAAGTTCGAAGTGGTTAGAGAAGCAGAAAAGAAGGAGCGAAGTAAAGTAAATCAAGTTGTTGGAAGAGGAAATCTAGGAATACAAAGAAACAAGGAAGATGGATTGTGGACAAATTAGCAAGTGGAAGAATAACCAATGGGTTCTTTCGAGCACCTCGTAGAGAAGAAGGAAGAATAAGTCAGAAAAGTCCTAAAAAGGCGGGTTATGTGGACCTAGGGTTTTGGTACCTAGGATTTTGATACCTAGTGTTTTGACACCTAGGCTTCGGTCTAAGGTCATCTAAGAGTCGTGAAATGTATAAAAATAGGTCTAGAAGAGTCGAGGGGGTTCATCATTGGTTGTGTTGGTAGTAAGCAATATTGAGAGATAGAAGTGTTTTGTATTATGGATCTTTAGCTGGGTGTGAAGATCAACCCTGCAGCTGGGTGTGCAAGGAGGGGAGAGAAAGAGAAAGAGAGAGAAATATTTGCAGCTAAGTGCGTAGATAGAATTGTATGTTTTCATCTAATATATTAAGAAACATAGTTCTTTTGACGTATCCCTAGGGAGAGGGTGAACCACGTAAATCTTGTTGTTCTTTGTGGTTGATGTTGTGTTATTTGATATTTGTTATATTGTTATTGCATTGTAGTATTCCCTGTTAAAGATAAGATTTATAACTAACTTCGTGAAGTAAGTATAGGATTGTTAAAGAACCTCTAGGTTATGTTGTGTTGTTGTTCTGGAATCACTTTGCATTTCCTCTGGTTGTAGACACCTGTGTCCTGCAACCCCCTATTGCTACTTCAGGTGAGACTTCATCTTCTTTGCAGGTGTTTTCAAAAGGGCCAGTAGTTAGGGTTTGTTGGTGTGTTGATTGAGTTGAACCCTGGGTATGCCCCTGTGCCAAAAAATGGTTATGTTGTCAGGACTAGGATCTTCTTGAGGTAATTTCAAGGTGTTTTCAATCGAAGACATAGATTCAAAAGTGGATATAAGAACAATAAAGGGACTTTGCCAAAGCCCAAAACAAGAACCCTAGAATTAGTACAGAAGATTGGTTGGGAAGGTACATCTTTACTGGCATGCACAAGATTTTATTTGGAGGAGTTCATAAGGAGTTGTATGAGTGGTTAGCTAGATTAGTAGACACCTAGTTTGAGATCAAATATAGACTGCCTGTGGTTTGGACAACAACGTTGATTAAGAAATTCAAGAGAGTTGATAACATTGTGTCTAGAGTAGTGGATCTATTGTTTGATAGCACTTTTGGAGGGTACATTACTGAGTTTGTTATTGACAGAGTAGAATCTTATAGTCAAGTAGAGAGATATTTCTTTAAGGGACCTAGAGGAAAGTTTCTACACTTTTTGAAGATGAAGATTAAGATGCTATTGCATGAGAAGAATATATTGAAGATACAATAATCAGTTGGATTTTAAAGCTATGTTCAAGAATTTAGATAGCGACAATGATGCAGAGGATGGACACACACCCAGTGGGAGATATTCAGGAAGGTTCCTCTTGCGAACCTATTTAAGAAGAGATACAGGCCATTGGCACAAGAAGAATATTTCTATAGTGGAGAAGAAGCGGGGAGATCAGACAAGGATTATTCATAGTTCACAAGGGCAGAGGAAGCAGAGGTTGAGGAACTTCGCCGAGAAGAACTAGAAACTTCAGGGACTACACCTATGGTTGAAGTGAGTCCTATTACTCCTCCTATTGTTTTAGCATCATTAAGTAACCAGAGTAACCAGAGTGGTCAGAGAAATCAGAGTACTATTACAAGCAGTTTAGTACATACTTAGTCAAGAAACCAAGGAAGCTTTATGGAAGATGAAATGAGGTTACACATCTTCAGAGGAGACGGATCTGAGGATCCTGACCAACACTAGTTTTTATGCAAAGTTGTGTGGATCATTAAGAAAGTCACTGACGAAGCTGTTAGGAGAGCTCAGTTTAGTACCACCTTGAGGGAAAACACATTAAGTTGGTATATGAAGTTTTTTTCGGGATCTGCACAACCTAAGCCATTGAATTTCATTAAGACCATGTTGAGTGAAAAGTTCAATAAGCATAAGTCAGAGTCACGGTGTATTACAGAGTTGAAGGAAATCAAGCAGAAGGTGAATGAACTTGTTTGGGAGTTTGATCAGAGGTTTAAGACCCTCACAAGCCATTTAAGTTTTCAGATTCCAGATGAACATAACAAGGAATGGTTCATCGTTTCCCTCCTGCCACACATCAGAGTTCCTCTGATGCAACATAAGGTTGCTTCACAAGATGAATCATTAGCGATCACCATGAATCTAGAAGCATCCCTTATAGGAGAATATATTCCAGGTATGAGTCATATTTTCAATCAATTAACTAGTCTATCTTTACAGGTCGAATTCATGAACAAAGATAAAGGAAAGGAGAAAGGAGAAGACA
The DNA here is from genome assembly GCA_010110895.2 of Picea sitchensis. Lineage (NCBI taxonomy): Eukaryota > Viridiplantae > Streptophyta > Pinopsida > Pinales > Pinaceae > Picea > Picea sitchensis. The sequence continues at coordinate 210,765 of SNQJ01S0049918.1, read as the reverse complement.
TCTGGTGTATCAGATGCAAATCAGAGGGCCATGACAAAGAGAATTTTCCCTTATTTAATGAATACTTGGCCTTTGGAGCCCCTAACCCTTTGAATTAGGATACTATACCCTGGTGCGAGGTATGTAGAACTAGACATCGCCTTGGTGAATGTTATTATATGCAGAAATACGTCCAGACACCCACCAAACTTTATTGTACATTCTGCAAATCTGTGGGGCATGACGAGAAGGATTGTAGGGCTTATGACCTCATGAATGAAAGGTCGAGGGATACATATAGAATTCAAGGAGAATTACAGTCAGAAGGAAACAACGCAAAGTTCAATTCCCCAGGAAGAGGAAACTTCAACCTCGCGGTGGATTCAGAGGAAGAGGAGGAGGAGGAGGCATGGGTCGAGGTCAAGGTCAGATTATTTTCTATAACTACGCACAACCAAGCCATTTGTCAAGGGATTTTCAAAACCCTTATACCACTTGAAAACACTGTAATTCATTTGATCATGTCATTGAATATTGTCCAGTATTGTAAGCCAAAATTCAGGAAAGACGAGGAGGAAACTAGCAAGTCCAACTAATATCAACAAAACCTCGCAATGAGGATCCCAGAGTCATTGTTATTACAAGAGGAGGCACTTCTACAAGAGAAGATAGGGTGACTCCAGGGAAGACTACAGATGGATCAGGGATCAAAAGAGTTGCATAGAAGGCACAGTTGTCCGATCCAAGGAGAGAAAAACACACTTTTGAAGAAGAAAGGAGATAATTTGTAGGAGAAAAAGATTATTCATCTAGGGCACAACCAGAAGTAAGGAATCTGAAATGCCTCCAGCATTCGATCAGACTGTCCTTCTAAGGGAAGGAAAATAAGTAAGCAAGCTTATGGACTTCTTGCATACTTGTATAAATTTGATTAAATATGAAAGAGTTGTGCAAGAGCTCCAACACTTGGTAAGACAATACAAAATTGGAAGAGTATATCCTATGTTGAGTAGAGCTATGAATCAAGTATCTAGGAAAAGAAGGACAAGCAAGGAACTGTACCTTATTGCTCAGATTGGAGACTATGATGTGGACTATGTGGTCCTCAACTTGGGATCAGAAGTAAATGTTATGATGAAGCACACTTGGGCACTTATGAGAAAATCTAGACTGATTTAATCTCCTATTAGGCTCAGGATGTCTAACCAGCAGGCGGTGAGCCCCTTTGGAATATTAGAGCATGTCCCCATGGACATCGGCAGAGTAAGGAATTTTACAGATTTCAAAGTGATTGAGTTTGTTGATGATAGTTGTCCCTATCTTGCACTGTTAGGAATTGATTGGGATTTCAACAATATGAATTTTGTTGACCTAAAAAAGAGAAGAATGACATTCGAGGTTAATGGCCTTAAGGTCATTTCACCTCTTGATCCTTGTGAAGTTCACAGATACACAAAACCTATAAGAGAAGAAGACCATGCCTATGAGATAGAGAACATCTACAAACTAACAATAGGACAACAAGATTACATTAATCCCACATTAGATGGAAATATAAGTTGGCGAAGTGAAAGTGCATGCTCATCAGATTTTGAAGAAGCATTGGAAAATTAGCAGAACAAAATGTATGAAGTCTCTACGTGGAGGTGTGCCAGATTGACCAAGGTAGTTCATTGGATTGGCACAGAAGTAAGTAATATTCCTAAATTTGATGGCTTGAATCATTTAGAGACATTTTTAGCTGAATTTAAGAGAATTGTACCAGTACAACAGAGGATTTTGGCACTAGATGAAGTCTTGAAAGAAACACCAGCTAGATGGTGGAGAACACACAAGAAGAACATCGTGAAGTGGGTAAAATGTCACACCTTATTGATAGTGCACTTTTCATATCAATATGAAGGTTGTGAAGTTCGATACATGGGTCAGAGTTGTCCTAAGGACCATGTGCAAAGTTATGAGGAAGCCTGAATAATCATTCTCAAGGAACGGTGGGTACATAAGTTCATTAACCCCTTAGATATGACGCCTATCAACTGGTATCTTCAAGAAGAGTTATGCTTCGTCACTACATATTGGTATGGTATGACCCAAAACTTTATAGCTATGTTCCTATTTGAAATTCAGTACCCCATAGTAGATCAAGATTTACAAATCATAAGACAGAAGGTCTTTGAGGAGGAACCTAACCCCCCTCTTGACCAAGAAAAATATGAATGGAGTACACCTCTTCAGCAGTTACAGGATTGCTATAATATTAATGTCGATGAGGATGATGACCTGAGGGATGTAAACATTTCAGAAATTGAAGGACATGGAGACATAGAAGGACTAGGGATTGAATTACCTTTTTTTGGGCAACCTATTAAGATTAATAAGGTTAATATTGGAACATATCAAGCACCTAAGTTAGCAAATGTTGGATACTATTGGGATGATTCCACTATTAGTAAGATTACAGAACTATTGCATGAGTATCAGGACTTGTTTCCAACCAATTTCATAGACATGAAGTACATTAAAGGGCCCATGGGATAAATGAAGATCCCTTTGAGATAAGATGCAAGACCTATCAAGCAAAGATCTTACAGACTGAATCCCAAGTATAAGAAAAAAATTAGGATTGAATTAGATATAATGTTGGAAGAAGGAATCATAGAACCAGTTGAAGAATCTGAATGGATCAGCCCTATGGTGGTCCAAGATAAGAAGTCAGGAGAAATCAGAATCTGTGCAGATCTAAGGAAACTGAATGATGCATGTTTACATGATCCATTTCCTACACCTTTTACTGATGAGGTTCTAGATAATGTAGGAGGACAAGAGGTGTATTCATTCATAGATGGATTTTCAAGCTATCACCAGATCAAAATTGCTAAGGAAGACCAACATAAGATGGGATTTGCAACAAAATTGGGTTCTTTTCAGTACACTGTGATGCCTTTTGGCTTGAATAATGCACCAACCATCTTTTCCAAGGTGGTGGTCGAAGCATTTAAGGACTTTTTACAGAAGTTTTTGGCAGCATACTTTGATGACTGGACTATTTTTAGTCTACTGAATGATCATATTGAATGTCTAAGATTAATGTTAGATAAGTGCAGGCAATATCATATTTCCCTAAATCTAAAGAAGTGTATCTTATTTTCATCATTTGGAGTGTTGTTAGGAAACATTGTGTGTAAGAAGGGGTTGTTGGTAGATCCTTCCAAGATTGTTATCATTGTTGATATACCTCCTCATACTTCGGTTAGATGAATGTGCACTGCATTGGGACACACTGGATATTACAGAAAGTTTATTAAGTTCTATGCACAAACAACAACACCTATGGAGAAGCTATTAAAGAAAGATAGTAAGTTTCAATGGACAGAGGAATGCCAGCAGAGCTTCGACACACTAAAGCAGAAAATGGTCACTGCGCCTATTTTGTTTTTTCTATATTGGAGAAAGGAATTCAATGTTCATGTCGATTCTTTGTCCATTGCACTAGGAGAAGTCTCAGCACAACCAAGAGCAGGAGATATCAACCACCCTATAGCCTTTGCTATCAGGAATATTTCTAAATTTGAAAAGAATTATACTACCACTGAAAGAGAAGGCTTAGCTATTGTATATGCGCTACATAAGTTTAGACACTATTTGTTGGGAAGACATTTTAATATGTTCACTAATAATTTTGCATTGAAGTATTTAGTCAACAAGCCAGTGTTGGGGGGAAGAATATGCAGATGGATACTATTATTTCAGGAGTATGAATTTGAGATTGTGATCAAGCCAGGAGGAATGAATAAAGGACCTGATCACTTATCCAGGTTAGAACATGGTGAGGAACCTACTAGTCTAGAGGATACACTACCATATGCACAATTGTTGGCCGTCAAAAAAGTCAATGATCACTTCATCGAGATAGTTTAGTTTTTGTCCATAGGAATGGCACCTCGTGAGTATATTGTTATTCAGAAGAAACAATTGGTAGTCTGTGGTGCATACTTTCAACTTATAGCTGGACAATTATATAAGATCGGACCATATGAGATCTTGAGGAGGTGTGTTATAGAGGCAAAAAGACCATTGATTCTTGCAGAAGCACATGAAGTCATTGCAGAAAGACATTATGTAGGGAAAGAAACAATGTAGAAGTTTCCTAGAGATGGCCTCTGGTGGCCTACTTTACATAAGGATGCTAAGGAATACTATGGAGCCTGCGATGTATGTCAAAGACTAGGGAAACCTTATATAAGGGATGATATGCCTTTAGCACCTCAGTTAACTTTGCAAGCATTTTAGAAATGGGATATTGACTTTGTGGGACCCATTAACCCATCAAGAAAGCACACAAGATCTCAGTACATTATCACTGCTACAAAGTATTTGACCAGATGCACATAAGAAAGAGCAGTTAAGGACTGTAGTGCAACTACAACTACATGATTTATTTTTGATGATATCATAACCAGGTTTGGATGCCCGAATATCCTTATGAGTGATCAAGGTACACACTTCATCAACAAAACTATTGAAGCCTTAACTCAGGAATTTGAAGTTCACCATCAGAAGAGAACTCCATACCACCCACAGGAGAATGGTACAGTCGAAGCCTTCAATAAGATCTTGGAGACAACACTGAACAAGATTTGCAGTGTTAATAGAGAGGATTGGGATTTTAGAATTCCAGCAGTGTTATGGGATATAGAAATACTTGCAAAAAGTTAACTACTCATAACCCCTTTAAGTTAGTTTATGGGTTGGAAGAAGTAGTACCTATGGAATATTTAGCTCCCAATTTAAGAATTGCAGCATTTACAAGTATGGATGACACTGGTGTTGTTCAAGACAGGCTCACACAGTTGTTAGAATTAGAGGAAGACAGTTTTATTGCAGGATTTCATCAGCAAGTACAAAAAGAATGAGAAAAGGCCTACCATGACAGACATATCAAGAAGAAAGCATTTAAACAAGAAGATTTGGTACTTTTGTACAAAAAAAAATTCATGAAGCATCTAGGGAAGTTTAGGACACATTGGCTTGGACCATTTGAGGTCTCCCATGTCGTAGAAGGAGGAGTTGCGTAGTTGAAGACCCTTAATGGAGAATGGAAGGATGGTTTAGTAAATGGGAGCCGATTGGAATTGTATTATGACAACCATCTTCCTCGCAACTCTCAGTAAAAGTAAAGGAAGAATGATCTAGGTACTAGGTGTAGTTGAAACTGGGTAACATGCATAGAAGAGATAGTCTTCACATGATAGGGAGGGACAAAGAAAAAAGAACATGTTGCTCTGCGTAGTCTGCAATCGAAGTAATACATAAGGTTCAACCCTGCGGTGACTCAGGATGAGTCACAAGTGAGTTTTGGGGGCTTGTTGGCCCTTGGTTATGTATTAAGGAAGACAATGAAGATTAAGGAAGAAGAAAGAAAAAGTACGAAGTGCACGGAAGGCACACAAACCGAGGAAAGGTTGAAGTGGTTAGAGAAGCAGAAAAGAAGGAGCAAAGTAAAGGAAAGCAAGTCGTTGGAAGAGGAAATCTAGGAAGAAAAAGAAGCAAAGAAGATGGATCATGGAAATGTCAGCAAGCAGAAGAAGATACCAATGGGTTCTTTGGAGCACCTCGCGGAGAAGAAGGAAGAACAAGTCAGCGAAGTCCTGGAAAGGTGGGTTATGTGGACCTAGGGTTTTGGTACCTAGGGTTTTGACACATAGGCTTCGGTATAAGGTCATATAAGAGTCATGAAATGTATAAAAATAGGTCTATAAGAGTCGAGGGGGTTCGTCATTGGTTTTTTTGGTAGTAAGCAATATTGAGAGATAGAAGTGTTTTGTATTTTGGATCTTCAGTTGGGTGCAAAGATCAACCTTGTAGTTCGGTGCACAAGGAGGGGAGAGAAAGAGAAAGAGAGAGAGAAAGTTATGAAACTAAGTGTGAATATAGAACTGTATGTTTTTATCTAATATATCAAGAAACATAGTTTTGTGGACGTAGCCCTAGGGAGAGGGTGAACCACACAAATCTTGTTGTTCTTTGTGATTGATGTTGTGTTATTTGATATTTGTTATACTGTTATTACATTGTCGTATTCCCTATTAAATATAAGAGTTATAACTAACTTCTCGAAGTAAGCATAGGACTGTGAAAGAACCTCTAGGTTATGTTGTGTTGTTGTTATGGAATCACTTTGCATTTCCTCTAGTTGTAGACACCTATGTCCAAAACCCCATATTGTTACTTTGGGTGAGACTTCATCTGCTTCACAGTTGTTTCCGAAAGGGCCAATAGTTAGGTTTTGTTGGTGCATTGTTAGATTTGAACCCTGGGTTTGCCCATGTGCCAACAATTATGCATATTATAAAACATTTGTCAAATAATGCTACAAGTCCCTTTTTCTGCTCAATTCATGAAGAAGTATATCATCATTCTCCAAATTATAATAATTCAAGGTTATTATCCCCTAAAATATGTTTCCAATGACTATACTCATGCCTCATTCTGATCTCTGAGATGAAATTTATGGCTTTCTGAAAAAACTGCTTTCATCCTTTTTGTGCATTTTCTCCACTGGTGCAATTTTGATGAAATGTCATCTTCTGTCAACTACAGAAGAAAATGTGTCAGGAAATATAGAAATTTGTGTATGAGAAATATGTAATAATAGTCACAAGGAATCCATATCAACTCTCAAATTTTCAATCTGATACAGGAATCCATATCAACTCTCAAATTTTCAACTGGATACAAAAAAAAAAACTAGAAGTATCTTGATTCTGCAACTTTGTCCTTTTTCACCCCTTTTTCCAGACTTGGAATTTTTAGCAAAAATGGCTATCTCACAATCTATTCACTTATGGAAAAATTTCAATAAACTAATTTGTTTGTATACATGAGTATAGAAAAAGTATAGAAAATAAAATTTTCCAGTTTTGTGATCTAGGGCCACTTTTTTTGTTTTGAAAATCTAAAAAATCCTTGAAAAGAGATCTGAAATAGTGGGTTTTGACCTATTTCAGCATCCCCATTCCAATATGCTTAGGTTTTATTTAGTTCCATCATGGTTTATCTATGTGTCTATTTTCTGGACTGTCCCCAAGAGTTTTAGCTTAATCTAGACCTCTGCCAATGTTCTGGACCTGGATCTTTAAAACCCACTATTTTGAAATTTCTGACAAATCCAAGCAAAAATGTACAATGGCCCTCTATGAAAGTTTTTTATGTCTCTTATGTATGGGAAAACCCCATAAGTTTCATACCAATATGACTTAATTTTCTCCAGTTATGGCCAACATAAGAAAATGGATCCAGTTTTTTTTTTTGAAAATGTGGAACAATTTTTCCTAAGTGCAATCTGCATCGTCGATCTCAAGTCAAAAACAATATAGAACATTGATATGTGTTCCATTGGCCATTAAAAACCAATGTTATCCTTTGGCACACATAATACTTCCCCAAACTTCCGACCCAACTGTCGACCATCAACCCAAATCCTTGACGACCTATTTGCACGCAACTCCAAACCGGGTGACCTGACTATCAACCGTCGGCGATCGATGATATTCATTGGAAAATAAAACTACCAACAAATTTGGTCGATGCCAGATCATTGATCCATTGACAATCAATGATCCTCGATGATTATCAAAAGAATTTCCTCAATTCGACCGACCACATTGTCAGTTATCGACCCTCTCTATTGGTTGACATGGAAACTATGTTGACTTGGCATGATACATGGATGCTGACATGGAATGACACATAATATTTATGCATCAACTAGGATGACTTGGAATGACATTTGAATGATAACATGGCAAGACACATGGATGATGATGTGGCATGACACACCATCACCCTCTTTTCTCCATGACCATCAACAATTTCTCTTGGAAGAATATGAACTTCACACTAAACCCGTTGATCCTTGATCCATATACCATCGATGATCTGAAATTTACTTTGATTTAACTTCAACATTTCTCCAAACTTTTCGATACCCGATCCATCGCTCATCGAAAATCTCAGATGTCATTTGATCGAATTTCAACACTTCAACAAACTCGTCGATCTCCAAACCATCCTCCATCGATGATCTCAGATGTCATTTGGCTAAAATTCAACACTTCTCCAAACTCGTCAATCCCCAATCCATTGGCCATTGACGATCTCAGATGTCAATTTTCAACACTTAGGAATTTTTGGCCAAAACCCAGGTGAATCTGGGTCGTTGATCTCCCAGCCAAGATGATATCAACTGTTGATTTTATCCGACTTCCCAAATGACCAAAAATGAATATGAACCATTGATCTCATAAATTTGTCAAACTTTGAAACATTATCAATTTTTAAATTTTTCTAGGGAAAATATAGGTTGTTGATCTCGAGATCGAGCACGATCTCAGCCATCGATTCTATGAAATCTTCATCATGCTACAACAACAATTAAAAATATGATTTTTTCTCCCTTTCAGATCAAATTCGGCTTTGCAACTCTACATATCGAATCCATTAACTTCCTAGACAATTCTGAATTATTTAAAACTCGAAATTTCCCATGATTCTGGGGATATTTCTCTCTAATCTTTCCATTTTTCCCAAAAATCGCTTAGATCAGAGTCTGAAACAAAAAATTTCCCAAATTTGCACTTTTTTTTGCCCTTACCGGTCCAATGTGTGAACCAAAATCTCTGATACCAATCTTTAACATACCCAGCTACCGACAGGTTGTCCACACTACTTCCAAAAATGCACTTCAAAACTGATTTCGAAATTATGATAACATCTAATTAATAAAGAAGCATGAAAGAACACCATAACAACACATGCAATAATCAATATTAATGCTACAACATAAAATATTGTTTAAACATTCCATGAACAACAATAACCAGCAAGCAGACACATTAAAGATACACAACTAAGAGATATTAATTAATACACATAATAAATAAATCTACAATCATAGAAGCACATGACATAGAGAACTTATCTTTAACAAAATGAATCAAAAATTGGATACAGACCAAATACGTTACCCCCAACCATATATGCTTCTATTCCAAGTATCAACAACAAGTCACCCCCGAGTCGGGGCTATGAATCCACAAGGACAGTTCCAGGGTGTCACTCAACTTCCCAAACCAATAAGAACTCAATCTCTCACAAGTTTCTCAACACATAACAATCCAAAGTACACCAACTCTCTTCTCTCCAACCTACACAACCCAAGAGAATGGACTCCCTTATCTTCCACATAGTCCCTCAGGTTGTCCACCTCCTTCTAGGGATCCAATGCATCCGACCAAGAATATCCAATGCATGTTGTGATCATTATTAATAATAAAATACATCGTTGGCTGCTAGATGGACAATGACAAGAGTTATAGGGGTTTGTGATTCCATGAGAGAGGGAGCTTAAGGGGATAAGTATTTAATTATATTTATTTACCCATAATTTCTTTAATGGAGAGAAATAGTTACATAAGCTTCTTGGGGAAGGCCATATGGTTCTTGATTTCCAAGTAAATATATAAACCCATCTTGTGGGTTGTTTGGGGGTTCTTTTCCATTCACACTTTCACTCTTTCATTCATTGTTGCTTATTTTATGATTCTTCATTCATTTTTGTTCTGGGATTGGGACACGGGGGTGAATTGCTGAGGAAGAAGCCATTATTTTTCGGATGTAGTAATTGCTAGTGTATTCCATCCATGAATTAATGCATGCATGCCTGAGATCCATGAATTAATGCCTGAGTGTATTCCATCCATGAATTAATGCATGCTTCCACTTTAACTTGAACCAAACAAAGATCAAAATTATTTCCCCGTTTTTATTTTTATGTTTTTAAAATTTCTTTGTCTTTTTCACGTTTTGGAATGTGAAAAAGAGATATAAAATTTTGCTATAGTGGATCAAATGAGTGGCTCAATAGCATGAAACTACATTCCAAGTGCATGGAACAGACCTATGTAAAGAAAATGGAAACATGGTGTGGGGAAAGTTGTATCCACTTATGAATGTTTTCACCAAGGTTAAAAGTCACAAAACAAAGGAAATATATGCACATGATGAAAGGTCAAAAAATGACTATAATGGTGATAAGAATAATGAAGTGAATAACATCATAGCAGTATGAAAAAAGACATTAGAAACAAGAAGCAAGTGAAACCATAAAGCAACAAAAGAATAACGGGAACCCATTTAGGACATGGCCATAAAAATATAAGAGAGAAGCATGAGGTGCCAAATATTAAATCATGAAAATACTAAATATGGGTTCTAAGGCCTATGAATAAAAAACTAGCATGGGTTCTGAATGAAAAAAGTGCTAAATAGAGAAAACATGGAGGGTAGGCACTACTGAACAAGTTACAACACACAACAGATAAGAAAGGGAAACATCACAACTTGATGGGATCGTACCTAAGGCATAATGTTAACACAAGGTTTGGTTAAAAATCCAAGATCAAATTGCAACTAAGAAACCTAACATTATATGACAAATTAAAACATTTACCTCAAAGTTCATTAAATATCACCATATGATAGTACCAAAAATTTGTTTCCCAAATCGTGTATAAATGATCAATAACACTAATCCATAAGTTAAATAATCCAATATAAATCTCATAAAACAATTTCAAAGAACAAACTAGAAACAAAATTGTCTATAACACAAAAAGGTCAAACATTGGTCTATATATCAACAAATGATCTAATTTTTACCATTTTACCTTGTCCAAATTTACCTCTATTAAAAAATTACTTTTTCCTCCAAACCTCCATGGAAGATTATGGGATATTCAACCGATGGATTTGCATTCTATATGGACTAGGTAGGCCCTCAACTCTTTCTCTATATTTCTATACTTTCATTTTTTTTATGTACTTGGAAAATGTTGGGGTGTTTATATACATTTGGGATGCAAGTGTGCAACCATAGGTTCGAAACACAATAATCACTGTCAAAAGGCCTTAGCCACGACTATTATGTAGAAAACCCATGGCCAACCAAATCTATCCCAAGGAATAGCCATGATCCAACATCAAATAGGAAAAAATGAACATTTTTCTAAAAAAATGTTATTGATAATTGATCCACAAAATTTTCTTGAATGTGTGTGCAACATACCCAACCACCCACAGGCCAGGCATGCCACTTCAAGCCCGCTCTAGACTGATTTTGACTTCTGATATAACTTTTAATTAATAAATATGCATGGAGTATTCACATGCATAGATCAGGATTCATGCTATAACATAAATAAATGATACATATGTCATGCACAACAATAACCAACAAGCATGCATATTGTAGATATGAAATTCATAGATAAATAAATACACAGCAAAATAAATACACAAGTAAATAAAACCATAATAGAGATCACTTATCTTTAATGAAATGAATCACCAACTAGATGCAGACCAAGGACGTTCCACCCAACTGTAGACATTATTATTCCAAGTCACAACAACAATGTCATCCCCGAGCAAGGGCTCTAAATCCACAAGAATGGTTCTAGAGTGTCACTCGGCTTCCCAAACCGGTTAGCACTCAAGCTCTCACTGGATTTTCAACAATACAAATTACATTAACTCTCTTCTGCCCAACCTACATAACCCAAGAGAATGCCCCCCCTTCTCTGCCATGCAGTCCCTCAGGATGTCCTTCTTCTTCCAGGGCTCCAACACATCTGGTCAAGAATCTCCATGTTGGGACTCTCAGGATTCACAGCTGTGAGAAAAACTAAACACAAGATAATGCATCTCATACATGCAGGCCTTCATTCATGGTTGGAATACACCAACAGTCTTTACATCCAACCGAACCATTGATCTTCTTCAACAATTCGTTTTCCCTTCCCAAGCCAAACGTGAATGAGGAAAGATGAGTGGGTGAAAGAGTGAATGGAGAGATAACATGGTGAAAGGTGTGAATAATGAAAAATGAACCATGAGTGAGTGAATGAGTGAATAAGAAACAACCCCCACCACAGATCAAAGATGGGTGTATGTATTTCTTGGAATTAAGGAACAACTTGGCCTTCCCTCCAAGAAGCTCATGTAACTATTATTCTCCATTAAAAAAAAATGGGTAAATAAAATATAAAATAAATACTTATCCCCTCAAGCCCTTGTTGATTATTTGGGTTGGTTGTCATTGATGTCAACCCTTGAAGAAAGTCCGATAGCGAATTCTGGTAGCACAAAGGTTTGGGTAATGGACCCAAGTTTATTTTATGGATAATGGTATGAGTTTTGATATATTTGCAGGCAATAATATTCTATATGGATAGTACATGTCATGCCATTTCCATTGGTATGTGGAATGTCACATAACTCCTCACGGTTATAGAGTTATGGCCATGTGAAGTTGGAGAACCCTCATGAGTCATCCAAAAGCCCCAAAAGGTCAAAG
>SNQJ01S0049918.1:180609-198362 GCA_010110895.2 Picea sitchensis | reverse complement strand
ATACAAAAGAAATTATTTAAATAATAAAGTTAATGGAGAAATTACTAAGTGGACAAGTGGTTAGAAGTGGGTTAGCCCTAAAATAAGGAAAGTGGGTTAAGATGGTTAGAACGTAATTTAAATAATAAAGTGAAGTGATGAGTGTACTATAAGTCAAAGTGGATACAAAATAAATTATTTAAATAATAAAGTTATTGGAGAAATTACTATGTGGGCAAGTGGTTAGAAGTGGGTTAGCCCTAAAATAAGGAAAGTGGGTTAAGATGGTTAGAAGGTAACCTCTTGAGGAAGGTACATGAAAGTATAAATAATAGGTAAGACTCTCTCGTTTTAATTACACTTGAGCATATTGAATATCTACAAGTGACTGAGGTAACCAAAGGATATCTAAGTCAAATTTCAGAGGGAAGGTGAAGTAAAGAAGGTCGAAATTCAAGGGAGGATAAATTCTTTTGATGATGCCTTCTAAGATATGTTATCACCATTTTCACAATAAATGTTTTTATAGAATGATTCAGACCGTGAAATTGGGATTCCGTTGAGGAAAAATATCCAAGTAGCTGTGATAAAAATTCCAACTTGTGGGTCGTTGTATTTTTGGAGTTACACTCCGTGGAAAATAAGGTTTGTGGCTAGTCCTGAAACTAATCTAAAACAGGTGTTTCGGGTAAAAATGTCATAAATTCTTCATAACAAATCCAAACTCAGTAAGACTAAATGGATTGGTTAGAGTACATTCTTTAGTATTATGTACACAATTTTCAGATCCATACAAGAAATATTCTGTGCGGGGAATGCTCTACAAGTTATCTCTCTAGAATAAGCCAAAATTCAATAAGGTATGCCATTTTTTCTATAACTCCTTTTCTGAGAGGATCCAAGTAGTGAAACCTAGAGGAATTCCATAAAACACACTGAAGAACATTTTGTACTATTTTCAGATCTTTATTCATTACGGTTACATAGTTATTATTATTGCAAGTTAGGGTTGTTGACTAATCCAAAATTAGTCATGTGAGACTAAAGTAAAGTTTGATGAAAATGATAGTCTCTTATTGTTAAAGTTAAGGAAGGTTTGTAGGTATGTGATCATATACACTAGGTCTATTACAGAGTTACAAATCAGATTTGGATGATGAAATTGATGAGGGATTTTGTTTGAGGTATATATTGGGTACATGGTTCAGACAAGTAGTTGATGAGTTGGCACATACATGAGGTGTATAGTTGATGTTGTTGGTACATATTGATGAGTCATATTTTATATGTATTTGATGCATTATTGGTACATATTTGGTGCATGGTTGATGCACTCGTTGATGGTACAGGTTGAGGTATAGGTTGATGCATGGTTGATTCACTTGTTTATGGTACAGGTTGATTACAGGTTGGTTGGTTGCAGGTCAATGGTACAGGTTGTTATAGTGGTATATCTCACAATGTTAGTGTGACAATGGTTCCATCATTCTACTTCTATGTCAGGGAGGTTGGACGGGGCAAGGATAGGTGGTTGTAGCCACCTTTCAGTTGTAGTCGAAGAACATAGGGGTTTGTTTCCTCCTTCTGGTTGTATCCAGAGAATTGGGGAGTTGGATATTCCCTCAGGTTGTAGCCTGAGAAACTAGGGGGTTGGAGCCTCCTTCCAGTTGCAGTTGGAAACCAAAGAAAGTTGGTGCTTCCAATGAATGTAATTTTAAAAGACATATAAGAAAATTAATTATGTGGTTTTCTCCCGCTTTGGGTTTCCACATAAAAACACTGGTGTATTATGTATGTGTATGATTGTTCATTTGTTCATTGTTTATTTACTCTGCAATTATTGGATGGCAATGCTACATTGATATAACACTTGCATTATATGGTTAAAAATAATTAAATTTCTCTATTACTGATTCACCCCCCCCTCTCAATAATCCAACAAACGTCTCTCTTGTGGAATCATAGCCCCCTATAACTCTTTTCCTTGTCTGTCTAGTAGCCAATGAAGTATTTATTAATAATAAAAACATTACATTTCCTAGGCATAGTGGCCTCTTTCAATTGTTTGGGCACTCTGGCCTTTCATAGATTAAAAAAGTAAATTATTTAATATGGGGCTCAAAATAGGTGTGTTAAATCCCCTCCCCCTTATTTTGGCACTATCCTTAGTCCATATACAAAACAAAAAACAATTTTTCAAAATTTATTCAAAACGTTGTGGGTAATCTGCCCGCATATCATATTCATGCTCCCAAGTAGAATCTTCAGGACCGTAGTAAGTCCATTGGAATTTTACCAGCTCTATAACTCAATTCTAGAGCATTTTGAATTTTTTGTAGAATATTCACATTGGTTGGACATGAAAGTCTCCCTCTGTCTCTACCTGAATCAAATGCCAATCAATAACATGGTTAGGATCATGTACATATTTTTTTTAGCAAAGAGACATGAAATACATTATGGACATTCATGGAAGCAAGAAATTCAAGCATGTATGCAACTGACCCTATTATGTCCAATATCTCAAATGGACCACAGAATCTGGTTGCTAGCTTTGTACAACTACCCAACTTCAAAGAGTTCTTCTTGGGCTTCACTTTTAAAAGCACATGCTCCCCAACTTTAAATTCGATTGTTGTCCTGTTCTTATCTAGATAATTTTTTTGTCTATCTTGAGAATGTTTCTTAATTCTAACCATCTGGTCTTCCATATCCTTGAACAATTCTAGCTCAAGTACCACTCTGTCTGTTGGGTTGTCCCAACTCATTGGAGTATTGCATTTCCTACCATACAATGCTTTAAATGGGATAATTTTCAATTAAGCTTGATACCCATTATTATAGGCAAACTCAACCAAGTGCAAGTAATCTTCCCACTTATATGGCTTATCGATCACATACATTATCAACATGTCTTCAATTACTCGGTTGACTCTCTATGTATGTCCATCTAATTGTGGATGGTATGTTGTGATAAAGTTCATATTTGTACCGAATCCTTTAAACAATCCCCTCAAGAAATTTGAAGTAAACTTTGTATCTCTATCTGAGACAATTGTCTTAGGTATCCCATGCAACCTAGCAATATCCCTCATGTAAATTTCTGCAATATTAGTTGTTGTATGAGTCATTTTTATAGGAACAAAATGAGCAGCGTTTGTCAATTTATCAACCACGACCATGATTGAATCGTGTTGTCTTGTTGTCTTGGGAAATTTAGTTATAAAATCAATGGTTACCACTTCCCACTTCTTCTCTGGAATTGGTAATGGTTCTAGAAAACCCATTGGGTGTCTATGCTCAACCTTCACTCTCTAAAATTCCATACATCTGGCAATGTAATCAACAACATATTCTTTCATTCCTAGTCAAAATAATTGGATTCTTACTACTGCAATTGTTTTTTGGTAACCAAGATGTCCAACATATGGAACATTATGCATTTCTTTTAATACCAAATTCCTAAGTTCTTCGGAACTAGGAACATAAATTCTATTTTTATGCATAAGTAATCCATCTTCCTTCATCTCATATTCTTTAATTTTCTATTATACATTTTCCTACTGCAATCTTTCTTTTACTTGTAGGTAATGCTGATCTGTGACAACAAAATCTAAGTTCTACTCTTTAAATCTGACTGATGCATACTAACAAGTGTAGCATGCATGAGATGTACTCTTCTACTAAGTGCATCAACAACTTTATTTTCTTTTCCTTTGATATGCTTGATGTCAAAATCATATTCACTTAAAAATTCCAGCGATCTCGTTTTCCTAGAATTCAAAGTTGGTTGTTCAAAAATATATTTCAGACCATTGTGGTATGTTCTTAATTCAAATATCTTCCCCATGAGATAATGCCTCCACTTCTTCAATGTGTGAACAATGGAAGCAAGTTCCAAGTCATGCATGGAATAGTTCCTCTCATGTTCTTTAAGATTTATGGACTCATAACCAATGACATGTCCATTTTGAGTGAGGACTCCACCAAGTCCTTCCTTGCATGCATTTGTACATACCACAAAACTTTCATTTGGGTCAAGAATATTTAAAATAGGAGCACTAGTAAGTAACTCTTTTAGCAGATTAAAGTTCTATTCACACTATGTTGTCCATTCAAATTTAATTCCCTTATTTTGCAAAGAAGTGATGGGATGAGCAATCTTAGAGAACCATGCTATAAATCTTCTATAGTAACCAGCTAAACCCATAAAAGATTTAACTTCTGAAACATTCCTAGGTGTTGGAAATCCTCTAATGGCTTCAATCTTCTATGGATCCACTGCTATACCTTGTTTTGAAATAATGTGTCCCAAGAAATGGATCTGTTCTTGGTAAGAAGAACACTTACTAATATTGGCATACAACTGATGTTCCCTCAACACTTGCAATACCAATATTAGGTGATGTTCATGCTCTTCTTCTAGCTTAGAATATACAAGTATGTCGTCCAGGAATACTATGAAAAACTTATCCAAGAAATTTCTGAATATGTCATTCATTAAGCACATAAAGACAACTGGTGCATTGGACAGTCCAAATGGCACCACTACAAATTCATAATTCCCATACCTAGTTCTAAAGGTTGTTTGATGGATGTCTTCTTCCTTGATTCTTACCTGATGGTACCCTGATCTCAAGTCTATCTTTGAAAATATCTTTTCCCCTCTTATATGATAAAAGAGGTCATCAAATCTGGGTAAAGGGTACTTTTTATTTATAGTGGATTTATTCAGCTATCAAAAGTCAATACACAGCCTCAAAGGTCCATCCTTCTTTTTGACAAAGAGTATTGGTGCTCCCCAAGGTGAAACACTTGGACGTATGTACCCTTTCTTCAACAATTATTCCAAATTCATTTGTAATTCTTTTAATTATGGTGTACTCATTCTGTAAGGTGTTTTTGATACCAGGGAAGCTCCTGGCAATAAATAAATAGAGAAATATATCTCCCTCTTTGGTGGAAACCCTGGTATTTCTTGGAATACATCTTCAAATTATTGAAGTACTGAGAATTCTTCAAGGATTGTCCCCTTTTTCTTTTCTATCTCCTCCACATGGGCTGCATACAATTGACATCCTTTTCTGAAACATCTCTTCAGCTGTAAGAATTAAATCTCCCTTATAGAGATGGGTCTTGGAACTCCTTTCACAGTGCTATGTTTTCCTTCTTCATCAAGACATGTAAATGCCTTGTTATGACAATCTAGGACAACATGATGCTTGTCCAACTAATTCATCCCAATTAGAATATCACAAGATCCCAATGGTATAATATTTAGATCAACATTAGTATTCACACCATTAAGAATTATGGAACAACCTATGACCATATCATGGATTCTCCTTTTGGTTCCAGTGGCTAGCTGAACCAAACTTGATTTTTCAAGATTACTTTTCTCCAGACGTAATATATCCACTATTTTAGGATCAATGTAACAATGACTTTCTCCTGAATCAATTAAAATAGAAACAGGTTGATTAATGATCTTACCTTCCACCTCGATCATATTGTATTGGTACTCTGCTTGTCGATCATATAAGGCTGCATAAATTCTTCCCATGTCTTCTACTATTGTAGGCTCTTGGATGTTGTGCATGGTCTTCACTTTGTCCTTTTTGTGAGTTCAATCCTTGTATAGATGATCTTCTTTGCATCCCCAAAATTGGATTGGTGGTCTTCCCTTTTTTCCCAAGGAGTATTCTCTCTTGGATTCATCCTTAGCATACTAGTCTTGATGATTTTTATTTGGGATATTTCTATTGAAAGGAGGTTTGAGTTATTTCTTTCTCTGATCAAATTTCTCCTTCTTCTTATCCTTCCAATATTTCTGCATGGATTCTCTACCCTTGCCTTTCTCATATAGGTACTTATCCTTCCTGATGGTCTTAGTCAAAGTCTTGGGTTTTTCATATTGAATATTCTCTTTATAAAAGGATGGAAATCCACTTAAAAACCTTTTTATTTTCACCTTCTCATCTTTTATAAACCCCACATACTTTAGCATCCCAACAAACTTATTTTCATACTCTACCATGGCCATGCTTCTCAGCCTGATTTTAAAGAACTCCTGCATTTTCTTTTCATAGAAGTGCTCTAAAAGGTACTCCTTCTGAAAATATTTCTCGAACTGCTTCCAAGTGATCCTACTCTCATTAATGTACTCACCATGCTTTAGTTGATCCCACCACATAAAAACTTTCCCATGTAAATGGTATGTGGGAAATTCCAAGTTATAGGTTTGCATATTAGTTATGCAATCGAAAATACCTCCTAAGTTGAATAAACCATGCCTCACATCATATTCCCTTTCTCTTTCACCATCAAAGGATGGTGTCTTAATCTTCCTCAACTCTCCTTGCAAACTGTCCAATTCATGTCTTATTCTTTGGTGCCTAACAGGAGACACCTCTGGACTACTTATGGAATCTTTAGATGCATAAAATTTATTTGTTGAATAGAGAGGTGAGTGATGTCTATGAGTTCTGATAGCACTTCTTGAATAACCAGTTCTTTTGCCTTCATCTCTTCTTTCATGACATCTTCCCTCATCCTCCTGTTTCGAGTTTGATCCATTCTTTGTTTTCCTCTACAATTTATTTAAGCTTTGCATCACTTGAGAATTTATCTGATTTTGTTTTCTTATCAGACTGTCATTATCTGATTTTTAATTCTGCACTTATATTTTTAGGCTTCTCACAGTTTCTATCAATGTTTCTTGCTCCCCTCTGGCCTGGTGTTCATTAGATTTTGTCTTCGCATTACCAACATTGATATTATGACCTTTGGCCTCTTTATCATGGATTGAATCTCCCTCTCTTTATTCCAGTTCTTCTATATGCATTTTGAACTGATGTGTTTACACCCCCTAATTCTGCAAAATGTGCAAGCTACCATTTTGTCATAATTATGCATATTAATTTTTTTTTTCCAAACAATGCTACAAGTCCTTTTTCTTCTCAATTCATGAAGAATATATTATCATTATCCATATTATAACACTTCCATGTTATCCTTTTTCTATTACAAAATTTGAATTATGTAGAGGCGCTTCCTTCTAACCAATTTCCATGTGACCATGGCTTGAAACCATGGGCTTATTCACTCTTTAGTGCCTTTTTTTGTATTCTTATACACAAGAGCTTTCTCAAACACATTGTTTGAGGGCTTGGTTACCTCCAAATCCTTTTTTGTCTTGAATTGACCACGGTTAAATTTTCACGAGACCAACGTTGGGACCAAGTTCTCCAGACTTCGGCCTTCGGCTATTCTCCCTTTTCAATCTCCAACTTCTCCCAGAGATAAACTTCGTCGAATCCCTTCCAATAAATCTACTTAGCAGATTGGACATTCGATATTTTATCTCCCGTCAACTGTACGATTCCACCCCATATGAAAGATTCAACGAGATCTACAGTCATGACTTAATTGAAAGTTGATATGGACAACCTTAATCAATTCGGGACTTCGATGCTTCGAGGCTCTGGAATATTACAACTCCTAATTCTGAGCTCAACTCCCTCAGAGTGATACTCGCTGAAGCTATTACCCTATCCTTCCACTATTGATCCAATGGCCTTGACTTAATCAAGCATCGGGATGGATGATCCTTATTCATTTAGGGACTTTGATGCTCCAGGACTCCGAAAAATTTAAACTCTCGAGTCATTCCACTTCCCCAGAGTGATAACTGTTGAAGTTCTTATGCCATCCTTCCACTGCTTGATCTAATAGTTGAGAAAGGTCCTGAAGGGATCTTAGATTGATGGTCTGTGTGAATTCACAACTTCAGTCTTCAACACTTTTGCTGGTAGAAATGTTGGAAACCCCTGGAGGCCATACACCCAGAGATGACATGGCATGTTGATGTCACCTATGGTGACATGGATCCATGGAATGGGTGCCATGTGTCACTAAAAAATGAGTAGGTTAGGTTCCAAAGGTACTGAATATGGGTGACATGTGTCCCCACATGGAACCCATTCCATGTGACCTACGATGTGTCATCCATCAAATGGACGATCCACATCTATGTTCCAGATATGACAGCCTGTGTGATTTCACGAAGACGGCTTTACACTTCGTGGTTTCGGCACTTCGGGGCTTCGACACTTCAGGGCTTTTCTCATTCTCCAGTAATCGCCAGAGTGGAGAACTTCTGATCTTTTGAAAGTTCGCTATCCTTCCACCAATTCTAGATACGACAACCAACATTAATTATTAATCCCTTCCCTCGATTTATCGGTCGATGAGACTTCATGACTTCGGTGCTCCGGGACTTCAGGTTATAGAAGTTCTAAAAGGGTTTGATTCTCCCAGAGTTAAACTTCTCGAAGTGGTCAACACCAAAGGACCTTGACTAACGAATGAGAATTAGCCTAAGCCTCCTATCAGATCGGATGGTTGGTGAGACTTTGCGACTTCGTCGTTTTTCATTCTTTTGTATTGTCTCCAAAAACTCATCGAAGCAATGAAGTTCTAGAGTTTTCCATCTCCTTCCTAGCTTCAATCAAAGGTTAACGATCGATGGGTTCGATCTAACAGTTTTGACTTAATCTCTCCCAACCTTTGGTTTCACCTTTATATGATGGTCATGTTTCACCCATCTTCTGATATAATGATCCAGAACTCCTTGATTCCACAGTGGTGATCACTCCCAAATTCATAAGGGAATGATCACGACTCTACAATCCTTTGCAAAGGATATCTGTCTACATGACGCTCTGGCTTCTACATTATATTTGCAACGCTATCTCTCTTGAGCTTTAATATTTCAAGGACATATTCATTCTTAACCATAATACCTTGTCCAATAGTTCTTCCCCATACTAGTCCAATGTTTCAACCTGAAGCTCTAATACCAATTTTTAATGTACCCAAATACCCACAGGCCAAGCATGCCACTTCAAGCCCACTCTGGACTAATTTTAACTTCTTATCTAACTTTTAATTAATAAATATGCATAAAGTATTCACATGCATAGATTAAGATTCATGCTACAACATAAATAAATGAGACATATGTTATGCACAACAATAACCAACAAGCATGCATATTATAGATACAAAATTCATAGATAAATAAATACACAGTGGAACAAATACACAAGTAAATAAAAACATAACAGAGATCACTTATCTTTAATGAAATGAATCACCAACTAGTTGCAGACCAAGGATGTTTCACCTAACCATAGACACTTTTGTTCCAATTCTCAACAACAATGTCGCCCCTGAGCCAGGGCTATGAATCCACAAGGATGGTTAAATAGAGTCACTCGGCTTCCCAAACCATTCAACACTCAATCTCTCATAGGATTTTCAGCGCCTGCAACAATCCAAAGTACACCAACTCTCTTCTACCCATCCTGCACAACCCAAGAGAATTGACCCCCTTCTCTGCCACGCAATCCCTTAGGTTGTCCATCTCCTTCCAGGGCTCTAGGGAATTTTTTTAAGAATCTCCATGCTAGGACTCTCAGGATTCACAGTTGTGAGAAAAACTAAACAAAGGCCAAAAAATCTCATAGATGCAAGCCTTCATGCATGGTTAGAATACACCAGCAATATTTATAGCCAACCAAACCATGGCTCTTCTTCAACAATTAATTTTCCCTTCCCAAGCCAAACATGAATGAGGAAAGATGATTAGGTGAAAGAGTGAATGGAGAGAGAACATGGTGAAAGGTGTGAACAATGAACAATGAACCATGAGTGAGTGAATGAGGGAATAAGAAGAAACCCCCACCATAGACCAAAGATGGGTTTATGTATTTCTTAGAGTTAAGCAACCACTTGGCCTTCCCCCCAAGAAGATCATGTAATTGTTATTCTCCATTAAAAGAAAAATTGGTAAATAAAATACAAAATAAATACTTATCCCCTCAAGCCCCCTCTCTTGTGGAATCATAGCCCCATGTAACTCTTGTCCTTCTCCATCTAGCAGCCAGTGATGTATTTATTAATAATAATGATAAAAAAATTACATTTCCTAGGCACATTGGCCTCTTTCAATTGTTTGGGCACTCTATCCTTTCATAGATTAACAAAGTACATTATTTAATACAGGGCTCAAAACCAGGGTGTTACAGTGCGCAAGGCCAACCAACATGATTGAGTCGAAGGAAAGAGAGAATGAGGTAGCTAATGTGGTCTCATTGCATCATTCCAATACCCTTGCTGCATTGAGAGACTGTGGCCTCTCGAAGTTCTTTCAAAGTCAAAATATGTGGGGCCAGATCATGTTGTTGCAAATTCTCATAGGGTTATGGGATCTTGATCATAATGTTTTTTGAGTGGGACATGAAATACTACACTTGAATGTCAAGGAAATATACTTCTTGATAAGACTATCCTAATGAGGAGATTTGGTAGTCTTGAAAGGATGTGGTAGGGGTGGTGCTATTGGAACTATTGATGAGTACATTGTTGTGCATTGTCAACCAAGGTCGATAAAAAGAAACAACTAGCTTCAGATAAAATATGTTCAACAAATACCCCTTCTTGCCATACCATTCACAATCAATTGTTTATTTGGACTGAAATAATATCACTTGGACTCATAGGCCCATATTCACTATGTTATTGAGTTCTTTTGGCCTACTATATATGAACGGTGCACAGGGTTAGTGGCCAACATGACAGATCATTTGACTAGGTGTGGGACTGGTAGGAAAAAATAGTTGGGTTATGGATCGATCCCCATCTCTTTCTTCCTAGAGTGAGTCCTAGGCATGTGCTCATGTGTATCCACTCTATTTGTTGGGCCATCAAATCCCAATATATAGTGGTGGATAAACTACATGGATCACCTTGTGGGTGGCCTACCCATGACCACCTTTGGTTAGGATTTTTTAAACTGGTGGAATAAGTAGATAGTTGTCATTGAGAATTAACATTATCCTAGTATATAATTATGGAATAATCTTAAGTTGGTACTTTTTACTAGAGAACAATGGGGGACATAGGTAAGGAAGACCACACAAAAAAAAAATTATTTGAATTCATCACATTTTTTTCTTATAAAAATATATTTTTTTTTGGTTGTGCAATGATACTAAAAATCATAATGTGTAACATAGAAGTGGGACTGGTCTAACTATATGGGATAAACCCAAACCACTATAGATATAGGGAGGAACAAATTATTAGTTAAATGATTTTTATTGATCTTCCATGAATTCTCTTGTTAATGCAACAAATTCCAATCTAATACATAGTTACCTAATGAATCAACCAACATGTTTAAATTTTTTGGAACATGATCATAAGTAATCAACTCAAATTGTCACTCAATAAGTCACACCTCAAATACTTCCTAAGAAGCATATGATTTCTCACATGATAAACATTATTGCACTGTGATACAACTAACTATGAATCCAAATGCACAACTAACCTATGGATGTTGAGAGAACTAGATTCAAACAAAATTTCAATGACCACACTATAATCCACAATGTTGTTGGACACAAGCTCAAGGCATGTGCCCCCTTAACTCACTATCTGTTCTATGGGAAAAAAAATCACCTTTGCAATGGAAGCAATGTTTCGGGTACTATGGTTGGCATCATTTTTCAAACCTACATATACTGGGATGGATGTTGAAATCTGCAAATAAAGAACCAAGCATGATAAACATGTCAGCTAAAAGAACTAAATGAAAAAGAAAAAAGATCTAAAGTACAAAACTTTAAAAATACATATTACAAAAACATCACACAACATTGTTTCTTATGCATAGTACTTATTCAGATAGAGATCATTGCTAGGCTCAGGTGGAGGGTTTAATTTGAACTCAACTAACTCATAGTCCCCATTTTGTAAGACATGGATCACAATATAAGGACCACACTAAATAAGTATTGCGAATGAGTTCTGCAACTAGCTTCAACGAATGTATTTCACATTCAATTGGCATATCTTCCTTCCATCCATGAATGAGTTGGAAAGGTGTAAAACTGGTGGAAATTTTAATTAAGGTTCAATAGGACCATAATTCTAAGAAAAAAATCACATTCTAGTTGGTCTTATTCTTACCCACCATCCTTTGCATCATGTTCTTCAAAACTTTATTCATGGATTCAACTTGACAATTATACTATAAATAGTAAAGGGGCGAGTTTTCGTGCCAAAACCCTAAATTGGCCGCTAACTCAGTCATCATCTTATTCTAAAAATGAAATACATGATCAATAATTATCGTTCTTGTCACACCAAACCTAGCAACAATATGGTTTAATATGAAAATCATCATTGTGGTACCATCGTTGGAATAATTAGGCATAACTTTGACCCACTTGGTGAAGTAGTGAAAAACCATAATAATGTAGTTGTGACCATTAGCCGAAGTAGGATTACACATTATAAAGTATGTCCCCCATTTTGTGAAGGCGTTAATGGAAACCACATGGTGTAACAAATTATGATGAGAACACATAAGTAAATAATTGGCAATGGTCACACTTCTAGATTGCATGAATGCAATATTTAAAGATGAATGGACATAAGTATCATGAGAGCATAATTTTCTAGGTTGTGGCTATATCATAAAGGTTAAAACCACATTCTCTGGCATGATAATCATTCAAGACCTTTTCAACTTCATCATGGACTAGGAATCGATGCAAAACTAAGTCTACATTGTGACGATATAGAGTATCACCAATTATGAAATATATTTTGTCTTGATGGTGAATACGTCGACATTTTTGTCTTTATAAATGAGGGTTAAACCAATAGGTTTGAATATATATCAACACATCTTTGTACCAAGGATAAAAAAATTCAATGAGGAATAAACAGTTTTCCTACAAGGACTTTTCAACCATAGATTCCTCAATGTCTCTAGGAATCTCAGATGTCAACTTCGCAAAGATAAATAATTCTTGGATTTCAAAGTAGAAACCTCCTAATTGAACTCCTATAAGATGACTATCCATTTGTAGTATCTCCCCCCAATGATTTGATGAATCAAAATGTGTTATATTGGGTTGGAGTTTGATAAAATAATAGTTTTGCTAAGAAGAATATAGTGTCTGACATGTTGGAAGGCATGAACCGCCACCAACAGTAACTTCTTGACATGTGAATAATACAATTCAAGGATAAAAATAAATTTACTAAGGTAATAAACTACATGTTCAATCTGTGCACTGTGCTCTTGGAAAAAACTATACAAATTGTGGACTTAGATGCAACAAGATAAAGAAAAATTCTTATTGTATTCTAGAGGGATCAACAATGGGGATGACATTAAGGATTTCTTCAAAGCTTCAAATCAACATTGTTCTTGGTCATCCGATATAAAAGGTACACCCTTATTAAAAAGGCATACAATCCCTTTTCCAATCTTCACATAATTTTCTATGAATTGTCATAGAAATTTTGCCTTCCCTTGCACACTTTGAAGTTGTCTAATAGTATGGGGGGGAGGTAATTGAAATATAACCTCAACCTTAAAAGGATCAACCATTATCCCAAACTTGGAAACAAGTATTCCAAGTAAATTACCCCAAGGACAGATAAATTCAATCTTTTGTTGGTCTTTTCATTTTATCTGACCTGATTATATGTAGATAAACCATCCATGAAGGAAAATATTTCACTATGAGCACATGAATTGATGATATAATCAATGAACAAGGTAGGATAATTATCCTTAGGTAAATCGTTGTTAATATCCCTAAAATTAGTACAGACTCTAATGGTAAATTATTTCTTAGCAACTAGAATGAGATTAGAAATCCATTTGGTCAAAGGAACCGGTATATGAAACCAACACAAATAAATTTTTCTACCTATACCTTGATGTAAGCTTCCTTATTTCTATTTATGGGCCATATCTTCTATCAAACGATATTATCACCATCACACATTTTAATTTCATGATAAAAAATATAAGGATCAATGACTAGCATCTCCTCATATGACTAAGAAAAGATATCACATAAATATTTAAAAAGGGAAGTATGTAGTTTGATTTCATTAAGAGAACAATCTGCACCTATCAATATGTTTTTTATGACACCTAGATTCACTATGATATCTATTAGTATTGTCTTCAATATATTCACCAAATTTTCATCTTCATACACATAATGTGTTAGGATGGGGCATTGGTACCACCCGATATCACCAAATGAAACTAGGCTTTGTGTGCCAACCAACCTATAACTTATCCAATTTAGGAATAAAAATGTTCTATAATGCATATCTCCCAATGGTATTTCAAACTCATTCATGGATTATAGGATATCCTCATCATAAGGCATTTCAACATCCAAGAAATCATGTGAATTGTGAGGGTTGATGACTCATATGGGCGAAGTGAACGAATCATATTCCATATAATGATGGATATTTTGATCATCATCCACAATTGGGTATTGGATAGCTTGATAAAGGATCTCAACTATAGTTAAAAACATAATTGACCCTAATGTCTCAATCTATAAAGTATGAGGCACCACCCAAGGATCCTTATTGATAGTTAACATGTCAGAAAGGACCAAGTGTTGAAGCATAGGATATGCAACTGAAATAGATGTTGAGAAAAAACCTTATGATTCAATAGTAATAGATGAAATCATGTGGATAGGATACAATTTTATAGAATAGAACAATGGAGGGAATATGAATGTTATCATCAGAGATGAATCTTTAAACATCCCCACATTGATACTATCAAAGGCATCCCCTTGGAATCACCAACATATGGAACATTTTTTTCAATGTTGGGTCAATAATTTGGCATATAGTAAGAAAGTTGATCTATGGTAACCACTTTACCTTTATGAGGAAAGAATACAACTTGAAATAATGAAGACATGACAACCATCATCATGCAAAACCAACTACACCCTAATAGAACATTATATTCCAAAGAAGTGTCGACTACTTTGACTTCAATTGAGACAATATTACCACCTAAATATACAATAAAGGAGGTGATGATTCCATGTGGATTAAAATAATGACCATCAAATTATTTCAACATGGTGTTCAATGGAATGATCTCTAGAGAACCTAAGGCTCTCCAACAAGACAATGACACAATGCAGGTGGAGGCTCCTTCATCAACAACACATCAAACTATGTTTTTCCCATGTAAAGATACTTGGATTTGAAAAACTTATCTAGTGAAGAATCCTAAGCCAATCCTAGTGAAGGTCAAATGTAATTAGACTAGAGTATGAGGGATAAACTCCACCAATTTTGGTTAATAATGATTTTCACTATAGAGGGAAACTTTGAAGGACCTCTAAGGAAGACATGGCACACAATGATTGAGCCAAACCATCAACAATTCTATAATTTTGAGCGTACTGAGAATTTGTGTTGTTCGTTGACCATCATAAGACACCTTTGGGGGGATGAAGCACTATATTGGATTCTATATCTGTAGAGAGACACCTATATAGGATGAAAATATATCCTTATCAGTAGGACCACTCTTAGAACTATAATAATTATGAGCTCATGTCTAGATATGAACATCCTGATCACACATGTATATGTTGGAATTTATGGTACTTTCCCCTTATGGGGGATTTCCCTGTGTTCCCTATTGCAAAGGTGTAAGGTTCATTGAAACCATTTTATACTACTGTGGGGGAAAATGATTCATTAGTACAATGGGTTGTTACTGGGCTCCCCATTGGGCTAAGTATCAATGAATCTAATCTGTTTGAGCATTTGTGAATAGGATGATCTCTAGTGCAAATATTGCGAGGAAATTTCATCTTGTTTTTATGTTTAGTGCTTCCCATGTTAGAATTAGGATCAAGGTAGTCCCTTTCCTATACGTAGAATTTTACTTTTTATTCTTTCTCTTTCCTCTAGGTTGTTTATCATTCCTTGGATTTATTGATTGGACCAAGTTAATATCATAGGTTTGGGTAGGGATCGAGGTATTTTATAAAGATAGCACAATTGTAGGAAGATCATGACATATGGTATTATAAATCATCTAATACACTAATTTGCTAGTTGAAACATGGGAAATGGAACCATTCACACCATTGACATTTTGTCCTGTGCTAGGTTTACGAGGATCTTTTGACAGTTGAGGAGCATGAGATATCATCTCATAAAAAGTTCCAGACTGAAAATAAATTAGATCTTTCTTCTAAGCATGCAATATAACTTTTTCTTTGGTAATAGGGCTCCTGTTATCATGGCATCCTTGGAAATATTGGGCAACAAGGACTTAACAAACCAATCCACTAGAAATTGGTCTGTAATTTTGGTTGTGATGAGCTTACACTATTGTCTCCACTCATGGATATGATTGAAAATATGAGTGTTGGTACTCTAACACAATGATTTTAAGAGTTTTTTTCTTGTTCATAATGAATATGAAGTTGAAAATGGGTCAAGAAGGCCATCGCTAAAGATGAAAAAACATGAAATTAAGTGAATGGTAGCTCAATGTTCCACTTAGTGGTGCTCCCATTTGGGGTGCATTATAAAATATGCAATATAACATTATCATCCACCAAAGAATTGGATGAACACTATAGGTGGAAATTCATGACATGAGTAGAAGGATCTTCTCCAGAATTCTTGTTAAACTTGGGTATGTCTAATGGAAATTTAGTAGGTATTATTGACCATGATGGGTGGTGTTGTATGGTGTCATTTGTTAATTGGTAAAAATCCAGTAATTTCAAGGTAGCCAAGAATGGAAACCAAGTGTTGGAAAATGAATTATGGTGGATGAATGATGGGACTTGTGGCCCGATAAAATTCATAGACCCCTCCACACCATGTCCCCTAAGAACAAGAGTAGTGTTGAGTGTGGGGCCAACCCCATAGTGAACATCAAACCAAAAGGAAAACCTACATTAGTATTTTCCATGATACCTATGGGTATATAAAAAACAAGTGGATTTAAGCTACTAACGATGTTATAACCAAGGATGTTCTCCCCGCCGAAAGAAAACAAAGACGTAGGAAACAGACAAGTGGCAGTGGGCATACTAAAGATATGCATACTTAAAGGAGGAATAGAAGTATGAACCAATTATGTTCCCAAAAGAAGGGCAGTTGATTCCTTAGGCATAGAAATGGGAGTAACTATCCCACTAACTGGAGGTATGGAGGTGCCAACAGTGCATACTCCCTACACAAATGGGGTAGTAGGAATAGTTCCTCCCACATTGGATGATCATTGATGCTTGACATCTTATATGAATTGATAAAAAATAGAAAAGGATCATGGAAAGGTGGTTCAGCCACTTTTATAAGCATGTTAGGATATTTAGACACTTACGAGTTAGTTAATATCTACTTGGTCTAATGTGTCGTTAGGTAAAAGTGTGGTTTTTAGTGTGCTTCTTTAGTATGCATTAGTATGCATTTGTAGTTAGGAAATCCAACGGTCACAATATGTTCTCGACATAGAGTGATTTGATGGTTCATATTCTCCTCGATCTTAACAACAACATTGATCCATATCTTAACACCTTATTGTTCCATGATCTCTATTTAAGGAGCATGGAAGGTCATTTTTTGATGATCGGTTGTGAGAAACTCTCTTGTAAAATATATTTGTAATATTTTTATTTTGCATTAATAAATTGCTCCAAGTGGTTGCGTTGGTTGGGGCCATGGATGTTTCCCCGTAGGGGTTTGTTTATGGATAAATTCGTGAGTGCGGACACAGACCAATCTCCCCAGATCCACCTGGATCTGGAACAAACCGTAACAGAATACTACTCTTTCCCTAGATCTAAATATTGAATGAACTAAGAGAAATGGATAGTGGACAT
>SNQJ01S0049918.1:158400-179278 GCA_010110895.2 Picea sitchensis | reverse complement strand
GGACTGGGGGAATCAGCAACTCGCGGTACTCGTACTCGCGTGACACGGGGTCGGTCCCCATGAGGCTACCACTATAACCCTAGGTGCAACCACCCAGCCCGCAAGAATGGCGCACGAGTAAGTCTGGGTGAGAATCGAACATGAGACTTCATTTTACAAATTTCCTTCCATTTACATGGCACTTGCCAATCCGTCTACACCTGTGCGGGAATCAATTTTAGTTTTTAAATCCACATTATATACATATTTAAAATGGATTATTCCAATGATATTTTTCTTACCAACACCAACTACTTCCAATGGAAATCCCATATGGAGGATTTATTAAGAAGTAAAGGCTTGTATCGAATTACCTTGGGAAAGGAAAAAGAACCCACTAATGATGAAAAAAAATTCAAATGGGATAATAGGAATGATGATGCACGTGGACTGATCAGAATGTCCATCTCTCTTGATTTAAGGTTCCACCTTCAATAAATTGATGACCCTGATGAAGCTTGGGAAAAGAGTGAATCTATGTTTGGTAAACACAATATTATCCGAGCACATTAGTTAGAAAATAAGATATTGACTTTAATTCCAAATTGTTTTTCTTGCATTGAATATTATCTATCTAAGTTTAAAACACTTAGAATTTTGTGTGAAGAGTGTAACATAAAGTTGGAGGAAGAGAGTTGCATCTATATTATTATTTCTAAGCTAGGTAGTGCATATTATGTGTTTGTATCTACCTTTTATGCCATGAGAGAGGCTCTAGGGAAAGCTTATCAAAAACCCACTCTTGATTCCTTTTGTGATGCTTTGATTAGAGAGAAAGATAAGCTTGTACAACTTGGAGTGATCAACACTGCATGTGCCTCCAAAAAATCCTTATTTTCCCAATAGAAATATCAACACAAGAATCCCAAGAAGAAACATCCTCGCCACAACAACAATCAAAACAAGGGTCCCAAACCCACTTATACTACTTTATCTCCTAATGGTGACACAAGAGAAAAATATAAAAATAAGAACACTGACAAACATTGCAACTTTTGTGGGAAAGGTGGTCATGATGAGTCCAAATGTTTCAAGAAGATGGCAACTTTAGAAACAATGATGAAGAAGCACAACATCAATATTGATTCTACTACTTCTTATTCTTCTCATGGAAACCCACTTTTTTCTTCTGGTTTCTCCTTCAATGCAACTTCTACTTCTTCTTCTGATGAGTGGCTTATTGATTATGGAGAATCTTATCATAAGGATCAGGATAAGGCCATATTTTCTTCTCTAAATGAATGTAACACCAAGAAAATATTTGTTGGTGATGACAAATCTCTTAGTGTTGTAGGATATGGAACATTTAAAGTAGATAATGGTCATTTCAATGATGTATTATGCGTTCCAAGTATTTTCTATAACATTCTATCAGTATATAAAATCACTCATTCAACTGAAGGTAAAACCATAGAGTTTTCACCTCACCAAGTTGTAATCAAGGATCTGAAATATCCTAAGCATGTTCTTGCAACTGGAATTGTTGATGATATTACCAGGTTGTACAAGTTTGACAACTTTGGGTCATCATATTTTCCATCAGTTTTTGTTGCTCATAACGATCACTTGAGAAAACTTTGGCATGAGCGGTTTGGTAATCTAAACTATCACTCATTGCAACAACTATGTAATCAACATATGGTGATTGGTATTCCTCTTGTTTCATGTAGATATTGTGTTTGTGCTGGTTGTGTTCTCAGAAAATATCATCTGGACAATTTTGACAAACATGCCTCTTGGAATGCCTTGATCCCTTTGCATATTTTTCACAGTGACTTGTGTGTTACACTTTTGTAATACCCTAGTTTTGAGCCCTTTATTAAATAGTGTATTTTGTTGATGAAAGGCCAGAGTGCCCAAACAATTAAAAGATGTCAGTGTTCCTAGGAAATGTAATGTTTGGTAATTATTAATAATAAATACATCACTAGTTGCTAGACGGATAATGACAAGATTTATAGGGGTATATGATTCCACAAGAGAGGGGGCTTGAGGGGCTAAGTATTCATTTTATAATTTATTTACCGATTTTGTTTTAATGGAGAATAACAATTACATGAGCTTCTTGGGGGGAAGGCCAAGTAGTTCCTTAATCCCAAGAAATACATAAAACCATACTTGGTTTGTGGTGGGTGTTTCTTATTCTTCACTCATTCACTCACTTGCTCATTGGGGATTGTTCACACCTTACATTTTGTTCTCGATCCACTCATTATTTCACCCACTCGTCTTTCCTCATTCATGTTTTTATCTTGGGAAAGGAAAATGAATTGTTGGAGAAGAGTCATGATTTTGTTGGTTGTAAAGATTGTTGGCGTATTCCAGCCATGAATTAAGGCATGCATGTATGAGATGCTTTGGCCTGTGTTCAGTTTTTATCACAAATGTGAATCCTGAGAGTCCCAGCATGTATATTCTTGACTAGATGCACTGGAGCCCTGGAAGGAGATGGACAGCCTGAGGGACTGCATGGTAGAGAAGGGGGTCCATTCTCTTGGGTTGTGCAGGCTGGGTAGAATAGAGTCGGTGTACTTTAATTGATGTGGGTGCTAAAAATCCTATGAGAGATTGAGTGTTGACTGGTTTAGGAAGCTGATTGACAATTTGGAACTATCCTTGTGGATTCATAGCCTTGGATCGAGGGTGACATTGATTTTGAGACTTGGAACAACAATGTCTACGGTTGGGTGGAATGTCCTTGGTTTGTAACCAGTTGGGGATTTGTATCATTAAATATAAGTGCTCTCTGTTATGGTTTCATTTACCTATTAATTTATTCCACTATGTATTTATTTATGTATGAAATTTGTATCTATAATATGCATGCTTGTTGGTTATTGTTGTGCATGACATATTTCACATTTTTTTATGTTTTAGCATCAATCTTTAACTCTGCATGTGAATATTTCATGCCTATTTATTAAGTAAATATTTGATCAGAACTCGAGATAAGTCCAGAAGCGAGCTTGAAGTGGTGTGCTCGCTCTGTGGGTGGTTGGGTACATTACAAATTGGTATCAGAGCTTCAGTTTGAAACACCATATTGGTATGGGCCAGAACTGTAGGACAGGGTATTATGGTTAACAATGATTATGTCCTTGAAATATTAAATATCAAGAGAGATAATGTTGCATAGATCATACAGAAACCATAGCGTCGTGCAGAAAGAAATCCTTTGTAAAAGATCGTAGAATCGTGATCGTTCCCTTTTGAATTCAGGAGTGATCACCATCATGGAATCAATGATTTCTGTATCGTTAGATTGAAAGGCAGGTGACCGAGGATCATCATATAAAGCTGAAACCATAGGATGGGAGAGATTAAGTCACAAGCATATGATCAAACCTGTCGATCTTCAATCGTTGATAGAAGTTGAGAAGGAGATGAAAAACTCTGAAACTTCTTCACTTCGATGATTGTGGGAGACATGAAGAAGTGTGAAAAGGCCAAAGTCATGAAGTCTTGTCGGTCATCCAATTTTATACGACGATCGGGTGAAATCTCATCCATTAGTCAGGGTCATCCGTTGTTGACCACTATAGGAAGTTTAACTCCGAGAGAATCGAACCCTTTTAGAACTACTATAACCCGAAGTCCCGGAGCACCGAAGTCCTGAAGTCTCATCAACCATTAGATCGAGGGAAGGACTTCGGAAGTAATGTTGACTGTCGGATCTAGAAATGGTGGAAGGATAGTGAATTTTCATAGCTTTGGAACTTCGCCACTCCAATGATTACTGGAGAATGGGAAAATCCCTAAAGTGTCGAAGCTATGAAGTGCCAAAACCATGAAGTGTAAATCCATTGTCATGAAATCATGTAGGTCGTCATATCTGGAGAAAAGATGTGGATTATTCATTTGATGGATGATGCATCATAGGCCATGTCGTAGGGGTTCCATGTGGGGACATGTGTCAACTAGATTCAATACCTTTTGAACCCTAACCTATTCATTTTTTAGTGACACATGGCATGCATGCCATGGTTACATGTCACCATAGGTGACATCAGTATGCCATGTCATCTCCAAGAGTATGGACTCCGGGGGTGTCCAATGCCTCTACCAGTGAAAGTGTTGAAGTCCTATAGTAATGAATTCATGCAGATCATTGATCTAAGATCCCTTCAATACCTTTCTCAACCATTAGATCAAGCAATTGAAGGATGGAGTAATAACTTCAATAGTTATCACTTCGGGGAAGTGGAATGAATCAATATTTGAAGTGTTCCGAAGTTTTGTAGCACCGAAGTCTGGAGATGAATAAGGACCATCCATACCGATGCTTGATTAATTCATGGCCATTGGATAAATAGTGGAAGGATAGGGTAAGAGCTTCAACGAGTATCACTATGGGATATTTGAGTGACTTGGGAGTTATAATTTTCTGGAGTCCTGGTGCACCAAATTCTAGAATTGATTAAGGGCCTTCCATCTCAACGTTCGATTAATTCATGATCGTCGATCTCATTGAAACCTCTAGATGGGGTGGGACCATACAAACAACGAGAGATTAAATATCGATCATATGATCTACTAGTAGATTTATTGTAAGGGCTTCAACGAAGTTTAACTCCGGGATAATCAAAAGATTGAAAAGGGAGAATAGTCGAAGGCCGAAGTCTGGAGGAATTGGTACCAACAACAGTCTCATGAAAAGCTAACAAGGGTCAATTCAAGGAAAAAAAGGATCTGAAAGTAACCAAGCCCTCGAACATTGTGTTCGAGCAAACTCTTGTGTAGAAGAATACATAGGAAGGCGCTAAAGAGGGAATAAGCATGTTGTTTCGAGCCATGGTCAAATGGAAAGTGGTTTGAAGGAATCGCACGTGAATATTTTTAATTTTGTATCAGCTAAAGGAGATGTGTAATTTTTCGACAAGATCCTGTTGCAAAAAAAAAAGAAAAGGGGTTGAAAGTGATTTGTTTTGGGAAGCCATAACTTTCAGCTCAAATATAGAATTGGGGAAATATTATAGTCAATGGAAAGATGATTCAGAGGAGAGTAACATGGAATTTTTATAATATTGAGAATGATAATATATTATTCATGAATTGAGAATAAAAAGGACTTGTAGAATTGTTTGGAATTTTTTTTAATATGCAAAATGGTCTCTTGCACATTTTGCAGAATTAAAGGGGTGTAAACATATCAGTTCAATATAAGAATGCATATTAAAGATATGGAATAAGGAGAGGGAGCTTCCAACCATGATAAAGAGGCCAAAGGTCAGAATATCAATGTTGGTAATGAAAATACAAAATCCAACAGACATCGGACCAGAGGGGAGCAAGAAACATTGATAGAGTTTGTGAGAAGCCTGAAAATATAAGTGTAGAGTTACAAAGAAGAAAATGAGGGACTGATAAGAGAAAAAAAAAAGATAAATTATCAAGTGATGCAAATCTTAAATCATTTGTAGAGGCAAACAAAGAATGGATCAAACTCGAAATAGGAGGAAGAGGGAAGATGTCATGAAAGAATAGATGACCATAGAAGAACTGGTTATTCAAGAAGTGCTAGCAGAGCTCATAGATATCACTCACCTCCCTACTAAACAAGTAAATTTTTTTCATATGAAGATTCCATAAGTAGTCCAGAGGTGTCTCCTGTTATGCACCAAAGAAGAAGACATGAATTTGAAAGTTTGCAAGGAGAGGTGAGGAAGATTAAGCCACCATCCTTTGATGGTGAAAGAGAAAGAGAAGTTGATGTTGAAGCATGGTTGCTTGGACTTGGGAGGTATTTTCAATTGCATAACTAATCATCAAACCTAGAAGCCATAATTTCCACATACCATTTACATGGGAAAGTTGTTATGTGGTGTGATCAACTAAAACAAGTTGAGCACATTAATGAGAATAGGATCACTTGGAAGCAGTTCAAGAAATATTTTCAGAAGGAGTACCTTTCAATAAACTTCTATGAGAAGAAAGTGTAGGAGTGCTTTGAACTTAGGTTGGGAAGCATGACCATGGAAGAGTATGAAAAGAAGTCTGTGGGGCTGTTAAAGTATGTGAGGTTTATAAAAGATGAGAAGGTGAAAGTACATAGGTTTTTAAGTGGATTTGCATCCTTTTATAAAGAGAATATTCAATATGATGAACCCAAGACTTTGACTGAGACCATCAGGAAGGCTAAATGCATGTATGAGAAAGAAAAGGGAAGAGAATCCATGAAGAAATATTGGAAGGATAAGAAGAAGGTGAAATATGATAAGAGGAGGAAGGGATTCAAACCTCCTTTCAATAGAAATAACCCTAATAAAAATCATTAAGACCAGTATGCTAAGGATGAATCCAAGAGAGAAGAATCCTTGGGAAAAAGGGGAATACCACCAATCCAATGGTGGGGATGCAAATAAGATCACCTCTACAAGTATTTCCCTCACAAAAAGGACAGAGTGAATACCATGCACAACTTCCAAGAGGCTACAATAGTATAAGACATGGGAAGAATATATGCAACCTTATATGATCGACAAGCAAAGTACCAATCCAATATGATCGAGGTGGAAGGTAAGATCATTAACCAACTCATTGTTATTTTAATTAATTCAAGAGCAAGTTATTGTTAGACTGATCCTAAAATAGTGTATAGATTACATTTGGAGAAAAGCAATCTTGAAAAATCAAGTTTGGTTCAGCTATCCACTGGAACCAAAAGGAGAATCCATGATATGGTCATAAGTTGTTCCATAAGTCTTAATGGTGTGAATACTAATGTTGATCTAAATATTATACTATTGGTGTCTTATGATATTCTAAGTGGAATGGATTGGTTGGAAAAGAATCATGTTGTCCTAGATTGTCATAAAAATACATTTACATGTCTTGATGAAGAAGGAAAACAAATCACTATGAAATGAGTTCCAACACCCATATCTATAAGGGAGATTTCATCCTTACAATTAAGGATATGTTTCAGAAAAGGATGTCAATTATATGCAGCCCGTGTGGAGAAGCCAAAAAAAACAAAGGGACCAAGACTTCAAGAATTTTCGGTACTAAAATAATTTGAAGATGTATTCCAAGAAATAACAGGCTTGCCACCAAAGAGGGAGATAGATTTCTCTATTGATTTAGTGCCAGGAGCCACCCCAATATCAAAAACACCTTACAAAATGAGTACACCATAATTAAAATAATTAAAAATGAAGTTGGAAGAATTGTTGAAGAAAGGGAAGAAAGGGTACATACATCCAAGTGTTTCACCTTGGGGAGCACCAATAAGTTTTGTCAAAAATAAGGATGGAAATTTGAGGCTGTGTATTAAATTTTGACAACTAAATAAATCCACTGTGAAGAAGTGCCCTCTACCAACAATTGATGACCTCTTTGATCAGCTAAGAGGGGAAAAGATATTTTCAAAGATAGAATTGAGATCATGGTACCATCAGGTAAGAATCAAGGAAGAAGACATCAATAAGACAACCTTTAGAACCAGTTATGGGCATTATGAATTTGCAGTGGTGCCATTTGGACTATCCAATGCACTTTTTGTCTTTATGTGCTTAATGAATGGTGTATTTAGAAATTACTTGGATAAGTTTGTCATAGTATTCCTGGATGACATACTTGTCTATTCTAAGTCAAAGGAAGAGCATGAACATCACCTAAGATTGGTATTTCAAGTGTTGAGGGAACACAGTTGTATGCCAACCTTAGTAAGTGTTCTTTTTACCAAGAACAGATCCATTACTTGGGACACATTACTTCAGAACAAGGTATAGTAGTGGATCCAGAGAATATTGAAGCCATTAGAGGATGGCCAACACCCATGAATGTTTCAGAAGTTAGATCTTTTATGGAATTAGTTGGTTACTACAAAATATTTATACCATGGTTCTCTAATATCCCATCACTTCTTTGCAAAAGAAGGGAATTAAATTTGAATGGACATCTGAGTGTGAAGAGAACTTTAATTTGTTGAAATAATTACTTACTAGTGCACCTGTTTTAAAGATTTATGACCGAAATAAAAGTTTTGTGGTATGTACAGATGCATGCAAGGAAGGAATTGGTGGAGTCCTCACTCAAAATGGACATGTCATTGGTTATGAGTCCATAAAGCTTAAAGAACATGAGAGGAAATATGCCACATATGACTTGGAACTTGCTTCCATTGTTCATGCATTGAAGATGTGAAGGCATTATCTCATGGGGAAGAGATTTGACTTAAGAACAAACCACAGTGGTTTGAAATATCATTTTGAACAACCAACTTTGAATGCGAGGAAAACGAGTTGGCTGTAATTTTTAAGTGAATATGATTTTGACATCAAGCATATCAAAGGAAAATAAAATAAAGTTGTCGATGCACTTAGTAGAAGAGTACACCTCATGCATGCTATAACTGTTAGTATGCATCAGTGATATTTAAAGAGAAGAATTTTAGATGTTGTTGTTACGAATCAACATTACCTACAAGTAAAAGAAAGATTACAACAAGAAAATGTACAATAGAAAATTAAAAAAATATGAGGTGAAGGAAGATG
This sequence comes from Picea sitchensis, assembly GCA_010110895.2. Lineage (NCBI taxonomy): Eukaryota > Viridiplantae > Streptophyta > Pinopsida > Pinales > Pinaceae > Picea > Picea sitchensis. Next base: position 170,744 of record SNQJ01S0049918.1, on the reverse strand, counting down.
GATTACTTATTCATAAAAATAGAATTTATGTTCCTAGTTTCGAAGAACTTAGGAATTTGGTATTAAAAGAAATGCATAATGTTCCATATGTCGGACATCCTGGTTACCAGAAAAAAATAGCAGCAGTAAGAATCCAATTCTTTTGGCCAGTAATGAAAAGAGATGTTGCTGATTACATTTCCAAATGTATGAAATGCCAAAGAATGAAGGTTGAACATAGGCACCCAACGGGTTTTCTATATTATCCATTACCAATTCCAAAGAAGAAGTGGGAAGTGGTAACCATTGATTTTATAACTAAATTACCCAGGACAACAAGACAACATGATTCAATCATGGTCGTGGTTGATAAATTGACAAAGGATGCTCATTTTGTTCCTATAAAAATGACTCATACAACAACTAATATTGCAGAAATTTACACGAGGGAGATTGCTAGGTTGCATGGAATACGTAAGAAAATTGTCTCAGAAAGAGACACAAAGTTTATTTCAAATTTTTGGAGGGGATTGTTTAAAGGATTTGGTATAAATCTGAACTTCAACACACCATACCATCCAAAGTCAAATGGGTAGACAGAGAGATTCAACCAAGTAATTCAAGACATGTTGAGAATGTATGTGATGGATAAGCCATCTAAGTGGGAAGATTACTTGCACTTGGTTGAGTTTTCCTATAATAATGGGTATCGTGCTTCATTGGAAATGAGCCCATTTGAAGCATTGTATGGTAGGAAATGAAATACTCCAGTGACTTGGAAAAACAGTGTTTGTGGTTGGGTGGAACGTCCTTGTTTTGTAGCCAGTTGGTGATTCATTTCATTAAAGATAAGTGATCTCTGTTATTTTTTCATTTACCTGTGTATTTATTCCATTGTTGATCCGGATTTTATGAGCAGAACGAAATGAATACATATTATTAATAGGTCCTTAACACAAAATAATAGAGATATAGTTAAATTGGTTTTCTATTCAATAAGTAAATAAGCTGAAACTATAAAATGCAGTGGAAACAAGCTTGTTGGAATGGTTGTGACTTATCTCTGAGAAGAGATGTGACTACTGTGCTTATTCACCAGAATATTATTACAATGAGGATATGAAGGAATTTTTACAATAAACAGGAATTCCAAAAACCCTAGACATCCAAGAAACTAACCCTAGGAGATGAAGTGCCAAAAGTCATGTGGGTCCCGTATGGGTAAGTTAGTACATCAACTTCTCGAGGTCGTAACTTTTGCACACGATATCTGTTTTAGGCATATGATAGCCCGTTGGAAAGGTATCATCAATGATATTAATTTTGGGGGCTCAATCATGCCTTTGGCCATCATTTATAAGCTTGATCCTAAAAAAAAAAATTATTTAGGCCCTCAAAATGGCCCCGTAAGTTAAAACTGCTAAAAATAGTAAATTGCCAGAAAACTGTTTTGAGCCAGCTGGAAAAGGTGGGTGGCCACCGATAACCACCTGGATAAATCCTCCCTCCTTAGGAATAAATGGTCTCCATTGCATTGCGTTCCCCCATCAGATGAGGAAATTTATGTTGAATTTGGCCCTGGGTGAGCCACTTGCCTTGGTGCAGGAGTTGCCCTACTTTGACAACTCAATAAAGTTGGATCCTTTGTTGTCGAGTGCCCTTGATCTGTGTGTCAAAAATATGATCACTGGATTTCTGTTGTATGTAGTCGGGGTTGAGCTCTATTGGTGTCAGTTGTTCTTCTACATATCGAATAATGGTGGGAAATACGGGCGAAGGAGATCCACAATGAACACTGGGTGTAGGCCAAGGAAAGGAGGAATTTTGAGCTCAAAAGAATTATCCCCCACGACCTTGGTGATGGTAAGACCCATAACGAAGTGGGTGAATATTCTGATGGGGTCTTGTAAGGCGTTCTTTTTGCAAGTGCAACCAAACTTTGTCGCCCACCTGAAACTTATGTGGCACCCAATGTTGATCATGGCGCTTCTTGTACTTGTCATTGGACTTCTGTAGGATATCCTGAACCTGTTGGCGAATGTGTTGGATCTGCTCAATGAACCCGGTGGATTTGTTAGCTTCATTTGGAGTAGGATATGAGTCAGTTGAGGTGACCGTAAGGGGAAGTGCAACATCTATGGGACCCAATGGTTGGAATCCCAACCCCACCTGAAAGGGGATGTGGTCGGTTGAGATATGCAGGGATTGGTTGTATCTATGTTGGACATAGGGAAGGCTTTGATCCCATGTGTGAGGGTGCTTTGAATTATACATGCGAAGGATATGCACAATAATTTGATTTACGACCTCGGTTTGGCCATCTGTCTGGGGGTGAAAGGTCATGGATTTGGTGATCTTGGTGTCCAGCAGTGACTAGAGGATCGACTAGAATGTGTTGAGAAATCGACTTTCCCAATATGAGACAATTTTTTGTGGGATTCCAAAATGTACCCAAACTCGCTCAAAGAAGAGCTTGGTAGTGGCTTCTGCTGTGATGTTCTTCTTGTAGGAAACCAGAATCGCCATCTTAGAAAAGAGATCAACAACCACAAAAACATAGTCATTTCCCCACTTGGTGGATGGGAGGCACGACATGTAGTCCATTGAGATGGATTCCCATGGCCTATCAGGAGTAGGAAGAGGGGTGTATAGTCCTTGTTTCTCAGTAGTCGGTTTGGCAATAGCGCAGGCAGTGAAGGACCTGATATACTTGCTGACCTCTTGTCAAAGTTTCAGCCAATAGAAATGTTTCTATAGCATCGCCACTGTCTTTTCAATGCCGAAATGTCCTTCCACCCAACCGTAGTGGGATTCCCAGATCATCTTTGCTCGCTCGCTTGATGGAACACATATATGGGCTAGATGACACAACAACCCATCTTGAAGATGGAAATTATTGACAACTGTGTTTGCATTCAACATTTGGTAGGGTTGTGGGTGCGGCATTGTCGACAAGGCCAGCTGCTTGACAAACTATGTTGATATGAGGTTCTTCTGGCTACCACTATCAACAATGAAGTGCAGCGGGGTGCCTTTTACCCACATCTGTGAATGGAAGAGTCGTTCTCCTTCTTCTGGCTCGTCTGGTTCACCAGGCTGGAGCTTGGTGGTAGAAAAGGTGGCACTGGGTTCCGCTTCAATGATCCATCTTCCACTTTCTGGTTCTGGCTCAGAGTTAGAACCTACATCTGATTCAAAGTCTTTCACTTCGGCCACCAACGACTTCTTTGAGCAGTAGTCAACAGTGTTAAGCCAAGGGCTCTTATGGAAGTCACACCACTTCCCGATATATCTCTTTGTCTTTCCGGTGTCCTTCTTTGCTTACAGATTGGAATGGTTGTCCTGATACTGTCCTTCTTTTCTCTATCCCTTTTTCTATGTGTTGGGGCTGCCCTTTCCTGGCTTTTGTTGTGAGGGGTTCCGAGGCCCAAATTTCCACGTCTTTTGTTTGAGCTTCTGCTCAATTTTGACGACATATCGGTAGGTCCTACCCAAGGATGAGATGTACAGAAATTAAATTTTGGTATGGATGTATCTATGCAGAGCATTGTGATACTTGAGCACCAGATGTCACTCTGAATATTTGATACCCAGCTTGGTGCACAAGGTATGGAAGATATTTGTGAAATATGGCACTGCCTAGTCTCTTTCTTGCCGCAGTGTGGTCCATTTGGTATATAAGTCGTCATAACTTCTGATAGGGTAGTATTGTTCCTTAATAGCATCCCTGAAGGATTCCTAGGTGGTTGTGACTATAAATAATGAGTGTTCCTTTTTTTCCTTTTTTCTCAAAGAAAGTTTCCCACCAATATTTGACATGGCGAACGGCTTTGAGGAGCACAAAAGTAATCTTTTCTCTATTTGAAAAGTTATGGACATAAAAATACCCTTCTATTTGATTCAACCACTTGTCTACAACATCTATGTCTATCTGACCTTCAAATATAGGAATATCTAAGTTTATTTGTACCTTGAAGGGGGCAGCGCCTCCGCTTGAAGAAGATGTGTCGCATGTTGGTAGCCACTGAAGGATTTGCGTGAAACTATCCATCATCTCGTTCCTTTGTTGCATGAGGGATTCCTCAATCAACAGTTTGAAAGGATATCCTATCCCTTCATATTTATTTTCTCCTACCATGAGAGGTCGCTTGGGCATGCGAGAGATTTTGTCCTCAAGAGAAACAAGCTCGAGACCCAACTCTTTGTACTCCGACCTCATTGGGGACATGCATTAAGACGATAAGGAGTAGACTTCTCTGATACCACTGATCATGATTTTATGAGAAGAATGAAATGAATATAGATTATTAACATGTTATTAACACAAAATAACAGAGATATAGTAAAACTGGTTTTCTATTCAATAAGTAAATAAGTTGAAACTGTAAAATGCAGCGGAAACGAGCTTGTTGGAATGGTGGTAGCTTATCTATGAGAAGAGATGTGATTGTTGTGCTCATTCGCTAGAAGATTATTAAAATGAGGCTCTGAAGGAATTTTTACAATAAATAGGAATGATGAAAACCTAACCCTAGGAGATGAAGCGCCAAAATTCATGTGGGCCCCATCTGGGTAAGTTAGTACATCAATTTCCCAGGGTTGTAACTTTTGCATACGATCTTTGTTTTAGGCATATGATAGCCCATTGGAAAGGTATCTTAGAGGAGATTCATTTTGGGGGATCAATAACTCCTTTGGCTATCATTCAAAATTTCTATCCCGAAAAACCTTTATTTAAGCCCTCAAAATGGCCCCGAAAGTTAAAACTGCTAAAAATAGTAAATTGCCAAAATTGCGAGAAAATTGTTTTGAGCCAGTTGGAAAAGGTGGGTGGCCACCAATATCCACCTAGATCAATTGTGTATTTATTTATCTATGAAATTAGTATCTACAATATGCATGCTTGTTGGTTATTATTGTGCATGACATATGCCTCATTTCTTTATGTTGTAGTATGAATCTTTAACTCTACATGTGAATATTTCATGCCTCTTTATTAAGTAAAGATTTGATTAGAACTAGAGATAAGTCCAGAAGCGTGATTGAAGTGGCATGCTCGGCCTGTGGGTGGATGGGTATGTTACAACTTTCTTCTCCTTATTTTTCTGGGTGCAAGTATTTCTTAGCTTTCATTGATGACTTTTCCATATGTACTTGGGTTTACTTCTTAAAAATTAAGAGGGAATTTTTTGACAAGTTTCTGGCCTATAAGGCCCTTGTAGAAAAATAATATGGACATCAAATTCAAAGGTTAAGAACAGATAATGGAGGTGAATATGTGAACAATAAATTTTCAAGTTACTACACTACACAGGGCATCCAAATGCAACACATTGCTCCATATACACCAAAACAAAATGGTGTTGGTGAGAGAAAGAACTACACATTAAAATAAATTACTAATTGTATGATCCAATCTAAGGGACTAAGTCTGAAGTATTCAGCATAAGCCATCAACTGTGAAAATTACATAGATATAACACTCCCACAAAGTCTCTTAAAAATATAACACCGAAAGAAGCATGGACTAAAATTAAACCAGATGTAAGTCACTTCCATGTATTTGGCAGTATAGCAAGGGCTCACATTCCTGATGAGAAAAGGAAAGCATTGCAGCCTAAAAGTGAGAAGTGTATATTTGTTGGTTATTCTGAAAATTTAAAAGGTTATAGACTTCTTCAACCACATTGTAATAAAATTATTATTAGAAGAGATGTTAAATTTGATGAAAATATATTGGCCTGCGAGCCTAATTTGGAGATTGTGCCTTATTCTTCTTATGATCCATATTCAACATTTGTGCCTTCTTCTATTCCTATTCAAGTTTCTTCTTCAGATGATGAAAGTGAGGATAAAAATCCACCTCCACTTGCTCACCTTCCTCCAGATGAGTCCATTGAACCTGAACCAACACCAACACCACCGATTCCTAGATGGGTCCATTCAAAACGAGAAGCAATTGATGATCTTGTCGGTGATCCTTCAAATCAGCGTCAGACACATTCTCAGTTCCAACGAGCCTCTTCTCTTTTTCTCAAGTTTCAGTGACTCATGATCTAGAGACATTTGTGGAAGCTTCAGATCATCCAGATTGGGATACAACAACAAATGAAGAGTATCGTTATTTAATGGTGAACGATACTTGGGATATTGTACCTCTTTCCTAAAGGAAGAAAACTTGTCAGCTGTAAATGGGTCTACAGAACTAAGTATGCATCAGATGAAAGTGTTGAAAGGAAAAGGGCTCGGTTAGTTTCCAAAGGATTTTCCCAGGTTGAAGGAATTGACTATAATGATACCTTTTACCTAGTAGCCAAAATGAATTCCATCTGCATTGTTCGTTCCCTTGCTACCTCACATAAATGGGAGGTCCATCAAATGGATGTTAAATCTACCTTATTGTGTGGGGATTTGAAAGAGGAAATCTACATGGAACAACCTCCTTCCTATGTCCAGAATGACTCTAGACTTGTTTGTCACCTTAAAAAATATCTTTATGGTATTAAACAAGCTCCTCGAGGTTGGTGTGCCAAAATGGACAACTTTCTTATTGACACTGGATTTTCTAGATGCCATTTTGATCCTAATGTATATACCAAGAAAGTAGGAATCCATATCATAATCCTTTCCTTTAGGTTGATGACCTTAGCCTTAATGGTAGTGACTCAAAACTTTTAAACCATGTGAAAACCAACCTTAAGAAGAAATTTGAAATGACAGACTTGGGATTTTTTCACTATTTCCTTGGCCTCCAAGTTTTGCAAACCAATGAAGGAATTTTTCTTTCCTATTCTAAGTATGTATGTGACCTTATTAGTTTCTTTCACATGGAATATTGTAAACCAACCCCTTTTCCCTTCCAGTATGGAGTCAATCTTGTTGCCACCTGTACTTCTCTCGAAGTTGATGACACCTTGTACCATCAGTTAGTTGGTAGCCTCTTATACTTGACTCATACTCATATTGATCTTTCCTTTGTTGTTGGTATTGTTGCCTAGTATATGCAAACACCCCATGAAAGCCATTGAAAAGTAGCTAAAAGGATACTTTGCTATGTTTGGGGTATAGTTCAGTTCGAGATAAATTACAATTAAGGGGGGACTCCTTTATTGGTTGGTTTCACTGATTTAGATTGGGCTGACGACCCTGATGATTGGAAGTCTATTGTAGGTTATGTTTCCAGCCTTGGTTCAGGACCTGCCACTTGGATCTGTAAGAAACAACAAGCTATTGCACTTTCTTTAGAAGAAGTAGAGTATCGAGAAATAGTAAATGCAAGTCAGGAATCCTTATGGATTCGATAGATCCTTTCAAAGTTTGAATTCCAACAACAATATACGACCAGCCTTTGGTGCGATAATCAGAGTGTCATCACGTTCACCAAATACCAAGTTCAAAATCAGCACAGAAAACACATCGATCTACACATGCACTTCATCAAAAAGCTCATTCATGATCAAGTTATTGATGTGCTCTTTTTCCCTATAGAAGATCAAGTTGCAAACATTTTCACAAATTCTCTTACAGAAGGGAAGTTTTCCAAACTTCAATCTATGTTATGAGTTTAAGAAGTTTTCATTAAGGGGGGATAGGCTCTAATGCCTCCTTCCTTATGCTATTGTGTCACTATTGTAAATCCTTCAATCATATCCCAAGTTTTTCTTAAGGGGGGATGTTAGGTTATTTAGACACTTAGGAGTTAGTTAAGATCTATTTGGTCTAACGTGTCGTTAGGTAAAAGTGTGTTTCTTTAGTATGCATTTGTATTTAGGAAATATGACGATCACGATATGTTCTCGACATAGAGTGATATGATGATTCATATTCTCCCCAATATTAACGACTACATTTATATGTGTATTAACACCCGATTGGTACTGTTGATTAAGGTTGGTTGTCATTGATGTCAACCCTTGAAGAAAGTTTAGTAGCACAAAGGTTTGGGTAATGGACCCAAGGATGTTTCATGTATAATGGTATGAGTTTTAATAAATTTGAATGTAATACTATTCTATATGTATATTACATGCCATTCCATTTCCGGTGGTATGTGGAATGTCACATAACTCCTCACGGTTAGAGAGTTATGGCCATGAGAAATTGGAGAACCCAGGTTTGGGTAATGGACCCAAGTTTGTTTGATGGATAATGATATGAGTTTTGATCTATTTACAAGTAATAATATTCTATATGGATAGTACATGTCATTCCATTTATGGTGGTATGTGGAATGTCACATAACTCCTCATGGTTTGAGAGTTATGGCCTTACGAAGTTGGAGGACCCTCATATGTCATCTAGAAGCCCCAAAAGGTCAAAGTGGTTTAAGAGATTTTATAAGGTAAATAATAAAGTGAAGTGATGAGTGTACTATAATTTGAAGTGAATACAAAATAAATTATTTAAATAATAAATTTAATGGAGAAATTAGAAGTGGGTTAACCCTAAAATAAGGAAAGTGGGCAAAGTGACCTAGAAGATCCTTCTAAGGAAGCTACCTGGAGAGTATAAATAAGAGGCAAGTCTCTCCCATTTAATATCACACTTGAGAATATTGAATATATATATAGGTGACTGACGTAACTAAAGGATATATAAGTCAAATTTTTGAGGGAAGGTGAAGAAAAGAAGGCCGGAATTCAAGGGAGGATAAATTATTTTGATGATGCTTTCTAAGGTATGTTATTTACAGGTCATCTCACAATTTTCGCAATAAATTTTTTTCTAGAATTATTCAAACCATAAAATCGATAAGACATTGAGGAAACATATCCAAGTAACTGTGGTAAAATTTTCATCTTGTGGGTCATTGTATTTTTGGAGTTACACTCTGTAGAAAATAGGGTTCATGGATAGTCCTAAAACTAGTCTAAAACAGTTGTTTCGGGTAAAAACATCATAACTTCTTCATAACATATACAAATTCAGTAAGACAAAAAAAATTGGTTATATTACAGTCAGTAGTATTCTGTGTAAAATTTTCATATCGATTCAACAAATATTCTGTGTGGGGCACGCTCTACAGGGTCTCTCTCTAGAATAAGTCAAAATTCAACAAGGTATGCCATTTTTGCTATATCTCCTTTTCTGAGAGGTTCCAAGTAGTGACACCTGGCGGAATTTCATAAAAAAATGAAAAACATTGTGTACTATTTTTATATCTTTATTCATTACAAGTACGTAGTTATGATTATTTCAAGTTAGGGTTGTTGACTAATCCCAAACTAGTCATGTGAGACTAAAGAAATGTTTGATGAAAATGATAGTATCTTGTTGTGAAAGTTAAGGAAGGTTTACAGGTATGTGATAATATACACCAGGTCTATTACATAGTTACAAATCATATTTGGATGATGAAATTGATGAGGGCTTTTGCATGAGGTACATGTTGGGTACATCGTTGAGATAAGTAGTTGATGAGTTGGCACATACATGAGGTGTATAGTTGATGATGCTGGTACATATTAATGAGTCATAGTTCATGAGTAGTTGACAGATGATTGGTACATACTTGGTACATGGTTGGATGCACTTGTTTATGGTACAGGTTGATTACAGGTTGTTTGGTATAGGTTGGTGCATGGTTGATGCACTTGTTTATAGTACAGGTTGATGCATAGTTCAGGTTTATTAGTACAGGTTTACAACGATATATCTCACAGTGATAGTGTGACAGTGGCTCCATAATTCTACTTCTACTTCATGGAAGTTGGACGGGGAAAGGAAAGGTGGTTGTATCCACCTTCTGGTTGTAGTCGAAGAACATAGGGGGTTGTAGCCTCCTTCTGGTTGTAGCCAGAGAATAGGGGAGTTGGAGATTCCCTCAAGTTGGAACATGAGAAATAAGGGGGTTGGAGCCTCCTTCTAGTTGCAGCTGGAAACCAAAGGAAGTTGGTGCTTCCAATGAATTTAATTCTTCAAGACATATAAGAAAAAACATTATGTAGTTTTCTCTCGCTTTGGGTTTCCATGTAAAACACAGGTGTACTGTGTATGTGTATGATTGTTCATTTGTTCATTTCTTATTTACTCTGCAGTTATTGGATGATAATTCTACGTTGATATAACAGTTGGATTATATTGTTAAAAATGATTAAATTGCTCTATTATTGATTCACCCCACCTCTCGGTAATCCAACAATTGGTATCAGAGCAGGTTCCTTTAGAAATTTGCTTAACCATTGAAAGGTAGATCATGGAGAGAAAAAAATTGTATAAAAATGGAATACCACAATTCAATTGACAGAAGTATGCATTTTGGAGCATAATGATGAAAACATATATAAAGGCACAGGGATTTGAAATTTGGCAATCAATTATAGATGGATACACAACACCAGCAGTTTCGTCAACAAATGACAAAGTAGTGAAACTCGGTTAGAATAATTCCAAAGACAAAAATGCACTTTGAATGGTATTAGTGAAATGATATTCACCAAAGTTGTGCATAGTAAATCCGCTAAAGAGATTTGGGACAAACTTCAAAATATTTATGAAGGAGATTCAAAATTCAAAGCAGCAAAGATTCAAACTTATAGAGGTCAGTTTGAACAACTTAAGATGAAGGAAGATGAGAATATTGCAGCTTACTTTTTATGAGTTGATGAAATAGTAAATGCAATCATAGGATTGGGAGAAGAAATCAAAGAATTTGTAAATTTTCAAAAAGTTTTAAGATCTCTTCCTATGATATTTGACCCTAAGATATCATCACTAGAAGAAATATTAGATCTAAACTCAATAAGCATGGATTAATTACATGGAATATTCATAGCATATGAAATGAGAACTGAACAGGGAAATCCAGATATAAAAGAAGCAGCCTTCAAAGCATCCAAAAATTCAAAGCACAAGGGAAGGAAAAAAGAAAAACATAGCAGCAACAATGACATCTCAAAAGATGATGAAGAAGTGGCCAACTTTGTCACAAGAATCAACAAGGGAACCGATGGTAGGTATAGAGGTAAGCTTCCTTTAATTTGTTTTAATTTTGATGGTATTGGTCATTTTTCTAACAAATTTCCTTATAAGAAAAAGAGAAATGATGAAGGTTACTCAAAAGGCAAACAAACATATAAAGGAAAAAGAACCACAAAGAAAGTTTTCAAGAAAATCTTATGCACCAAATAAGACATCTCATCATCAGAAGAAGATGAAGTCAGTGACAGTGAGACATAAAGAGTTCTATTCATGGTAGTAGAAGACTTTGATAAAGAAGACTCCGAAGAAGAATATGAAGAAGCCGAAGAAGAATATGAAGAAGTCGAAGAAGAAATTGAAGAGGTAAAAATTGACTACCGAGATGAATTAATGTGTTCCATAGAATTTATTAGAAGAGAAAATAAGAAAAACAAGAAACTACAAGCAGAACTAGACAAGAAAAAAGACACTCTAGAAATAGAACAAATGATCACAAATTTGAAGGTTCAAATAGAAGAAGATAAAAGAATTGAAAAAGCACTCAAAGAAAAACTAGAAGAAAAAGACAAGATCATTGGAAATTTGGAAGCATATATTGTCACATTAAGAAAGGATCTTCAAAAGAAAAATATGGAGAACAACTCAAAAGTTTTGGATGACATTATCAACAGTCAAAAATATCATCATGACAAGTCTGGACTTGGATACAATCAGATAGAAAAATGATCAATCTCCAAAACAACAAAGCAAGAAACATATCCAAAAAAAATTGCAGAAACAATCAAGGAGGATAGGAAGATCTACAAGGAAGATTAGAGGGACACTCCTCCACCGAGAAGATTCAGATTTCAGAATAAAAAAATTACAGATAGGCCTTAGGAAGAAGAAGAATTCATAAGAGTACCTCCTTTCAGAAGATATTCAACTCTCAGGTATCAAACCATCTTTTTTGGTTTATGTTATGCATGTAATAATTTTGGACATAAAGCTGTGAATTGCAGAGCTAACAAAAGAAACAAAAACAAATTTGAAAGTCATACACAAAGGGGTTATCCAAGAAGGCCTAGTGAAACATAGAGAAGAAGTTAAAATAGATTTGAATCTTTGATCACTGAAGTGGAATGTTACAAATGTAAAAAATTTGGACACATGGCCAAATTTCAGAATGAGAGTCCCTCCTAGAGAACCGCAACAGAATAACAATAGTCATAGACATGAACCTCAGAAAAGGACATGGATAAGAAAGCAGGATCAATATAGCAATGAGTAATGCACACTCGCTCTACAAGATAAGAAGAAGAAACGTGGTTGGCATGTTGACAGTGGGTGTTCAAAACACATGACAGGTGATAGAGACAGGTTTCTTACATTACGAAAGGAAAGAGATGGATCAGTCTCCTTCGGAAATGATGATTCAACCAAAATCATTGGAAAAGGCACAGTCA
>SNQJ01S0049918.1:106470-153380 GCA_010110895.2 Picea sitchensis | reverse complement strand
ATGTTGGCCAAGTATCACTTTTGAACCTTGATTTTGAGGTGGTTCTACTAGACAATATTTCTTCTGTTGTATCTCCCAAGTTTCGGCCCTTCTGGGTATGAAACTTTCTTTTATGTATTTCTATGATATTTCTTCTCTGCAATTCCATAGGTCTGATCAAAATTGGATGTGCCAAGTGGAATTTATGGTAACTTTCCCATAACTTACCGATTTTTGGCCTTTCCAGGAGATCTCACTTGTATAGTGTTCCCCGCACAAAATAATTGATTTAAAATTCTAAAACTCACACCAGAAATACTACAGACTGTCCACGATCCAATGAAACTAGTCCCACACAATTTGGATACTCTAGGAAGAAGTTATGACTGTTTTACTTGGAACACCTTCTTGAGACTAGTCAATAGGACTAGTTAGATACCCTATCTTACACAGGGTGTATCTACAAATTTAAGATGACCCAGAAGCTGAAATTTTTACCACAGAAACCTTACTAATTTCTGTAAATATCCTATGGATTTAAAGGTCTGAAACGTTATAGAAAAGTTTTTATAGAGAAAACTCTACAATGACTCAATTCAGGATGATTCCGAAACCCTATCTTGTACAGGTTGTATCTCCGAAATTATAAGGCCTCGGGAGCTAAATTTTGAACCCAACGTACCTTGATCCGTCTACTAAATATCCTCCAAGCCATTCCTTCTGAAACATTGTAGAAAACAATTTATAGTGAAAATTCCAAGGTGTCTCAGATGTAGCAGCGAAACCCCAAGACCTTGAGCTCTGATACCATATGTTAAGAACCAAATATCAATATAGCATAGAAAATCCTCAGAAAAAGTACTCAATTCCTTGAAAAAGAGATAATTTCAGATAATAAGCCTCTTCGAGGGGGAAACCTCCTTTTACCCCACTTAAATGTTTAAGTACAAGATGATTCAAAATGAAAATGTCTCCTTTGTATATATAGGAGACTAGGAGGTATAATCACAACTAATGGCCTAAAGCTGACATAAATAAAATAACATTACTAATATAATATGCCCCAATTAAGGGGTAATGAGCCAATATTATGGCTTAACATACTGTGTCCTGGATGAGGAAACACAGGTGAATATCATGACATAGAGAACTTGGGAAGCTATAGGGAAGCCTATTATGATTCCTTCATTAGGAGGAATATGATTATTCAGAGGAAAATTGGTAAACCTATGTGGGAAGCTCACTCGTGTACATATGCACATTAATGGAACTTTGACAAAAGAAGATTTTGAGATTATTAAATTTATTGAAGGCAGCGCGTTGTTTACCATGTTTTTGGCCATCCATTGGATTGAAAGAGATCAGGCCAGAAGGAAAGAAGAAGAAGAAGTGTTACAACAACAGAAGCAGGAGTTAAAAGAATTCATGACTAGAAGGATCACATATTTGATTGCGGAACATGAGAACATATCGAAGTTATTTAATGCCAAAGACCCTAATGTCGAAGTTTCAAGAACCCTATAATACCAATAGAAGATTGAATTACTTATGCCAGATAAAGAAGAAGTATCACCCTCGAATCTTAAGAAAGAATTTCAATAGCGTGCAGTGACTATGTTAAAAGAAGATAAGAATCAGAATGTAAAAAGGCATACCGAGACGAAGCTCACTGGAAAGAAGGCTAGAAAGCTAGGTAAGAAGAGGGATAATATTGAAAAGTTCCAGAAAGTTCCAGAGGGAACCTCACAGAAGGAAATTTTTCAAAATTGGAGCTTCATTGGTATAGCAGAATAGCGACACATGGCACTTCTCCATGGAGAAGCAATATATCCGTTGGGGAATGTTATAATCGTTAGATCAATGCTCCAAACAGATAGAAATCCATTTATGGCCATCCATCTCACCATCCGACCATTGAGACTGTGCCATAACATACATAACCAAGTTAATGAAGACCTGATACTCATTGCAAGCGCCCCATTGTCGAGTTACCTATTTATCCCACCGTGCCATGCACCGAGAACACTTTTTCCAATTGAGAATTTGATCCCACAGACTACGTTGAGTTTATATCATGATCATCGTGATTATCCTCTCTCTCTCTCATTAATGTGTCTAAGATAACCCCCCCCGAACCTGAGATTGTTAACCCTAAGCGTGTATGTTGGATGAGTTGAGACCAGTAGAAAGAGTTGTTGAGGAAGTTTTGATCAACCTGATGACTGAACGAGTCATGTCGATGTCTACATGTATACAAGTATCATCCACGAGAGGACTTCCAGCTTCTCCATCCACTGCTCGAGCAGCAGGACCATCCCGACCGTTTGTTGAGAAGTGAACTAAGAACATAGATGACTTAGCGAATGCTAAAATGATCCCGACTATCTTACGCACTTATATACCACCTCTGAGTGGTGTTGTAAATCGTGACAACATACCTAGATATTTAGAGTATGCCTTGGTCACAACGTACCTCCCGAAGGGGATACGTGCAGTTCATGCAGACCAAGATAAGATTGCAGCATTGAAGTTTAGCGACTTCAACCTCGCTGACCAAAAAGTTTACAACATGCTCGCCCCACATAAGTACCTGACTAGAAAAAATGGAAAGAATTCGAAGATCATCCCTCAGTCATGGACCCATAACCTCGCACAATCCACCCTGTTGAACATTATGAAGATTTTTCACTTCGGACGACACCAAGAGGCGAATGCATGTCTCAAATTGTTGTTGTCTTGTTACCATGGAGGTTATCTATGGTTAAATCGTTGCATAATAGTGGATCCAACATTGATAAATCAGATCACCGGGCTTAGTATGGAAGGACTCGACCCATAGGATTTCTATCCTGGAAAAGCCATGGACCACACTCTCTCTCAAAGGATCAAGGACACTTATGGCGATGTCGAGAAAGCAATGCGAGGATACAAGGTAGATTCTAACCAAAATGGCACAGTGAGTCTCGCCTGTCAGATGATTGCATGGAAGTTAGTTTGCAAGAATCGACCCACCCAAGTGATTGGTTTTGTAGTCGACCTCACAGGGAAGTGCGTAGAGGGCCTACAAATGAATTGGGTGAAGTACCTAGTGAACCAATTAGAACTTGACTGTATAGAAGCGCAAGATCAAGGGTACGAATTACACTTCAGCTGGCTATTGATCCTGATCGGTTTCATTGCCTGGGTGATGCCGAAAGGTTCGACCTTCCTGGACATCGAGCCCTTTGAACCATTGCCTGTGAATTTCAGCACACTATGGTATTCAAGAGACATGAATAAACAGTGGCAGTCCAATGTTGTATTTCATGCATACTACAACCAGTTGAAGGTAGCTATACAGTCCGAACCTCGCATGATGCTAAATACTTTACACCGATTCAGGCCTTTGATGAAGTTCAACGTGGACTTCCATTTCATTTATATCATAGTGCGAGCCGACAAGCACAAGAAACAACTTTATTCCTATTATAAGATAACAGAGGAGGAATTGGAGGAGATCATCAAGGACTAGTCGGCGGACCTCCTCATTCTAGTAGACCCTGCAGAGATATCCGATATAGACAGTCCAAAAGCTGTATAGGATACACCTGAACCTAGCAGGACGAAGAAATCTAAAGAGGTTTGGGATTTAGATAGTGCATCCATGAAGACTACTTCCATATCACCAGAGAAAGGAGGTGATGGTGGAGAGATAGATGGCGCAAATTTTGAACATAAGAAAGGTAAGGTTAGACCACCTAGAGATGAGGAGGACCCCTCGAAGAAAAGGAAGGTTTCCCCCTCGAAGCCTTCCTCCCAAAAGAAATCAAAATCTTCTATGACAAAAATGCAGAATATCCTCACCTCAGATGACTTTGATTTCATTGAAGCAGCCCTGAATGATGCTTCGCTGGAGATAGCAGAGAAACAAGAGGCTAAGCAGTAAGCGATGTACAATACAATCGAGATTGAGCTCCAAGGAATGCAGCAAGCACTACATTCCAACCACGTAGTCTCCATTGCACCTCTGCCATTAGGAACACTAGAACTGGGAGATGATCCAACTCAACTCCACCAAATAGTTGATACAGTCGAAGCTCTCCTTAGACGAGCTCAAGAAGAAACAACGCAAGCCACCCAGTCTTTGACACAAGTATAAGGAATCCTTGTAGAGAAACACAGTACTGCAGAACGAGAGAATCTTGATCTCTAGGCAAAGTTCGACAAAGAAAAATCCCAATTGCAGAAAGAAAATGAACAGTTGCTCGTAGAGCAACTTGAAATAAAGGAAATGGTCAACAAAGCACTTCTCTCTATAACAGTTGTAGAATTAAAGAACAAAGATCGATTTCCACAACAGGTGGCGCAACTTGAAGAAGTGATCCAGCAGCTCCAACCACGCATAGCAGATTTAGAGCTATGCGTTGTGCCCAACACCCTGCAGGACATAAGGGATCAATGAGAAGCCATTGCCCACAGCGCAGTTGATAGACTAAAGGCACTAACCTTAGAATGCAAACAATTTATTGATCGCAGTGCCCAGACATATGAGAAACTTACCAAGAACCCAGAGTTGCAGGCACTAGAGTCACAACTCCAGGAAGTGAAGTAGCACACAGAAACACTATAGGCACAGTTGAATTCTCTGTCATTTGTGGAAAGAATGAAGAGATATCAAGAGCAGAGAACCACCCAACAACAAATCCATAATATCCAGAGTAGATTTATGGAGATAACTCAGAAATTCTAGCTGGTACAAGATAAGCCCTATCATTTGTTTACAGAAGTAGAAGGCCAAGGAGAAAAACTGGAGCAGGTTAGCACCACAATAGAACAACGCCTGGAAGGACCTATGAATGATGCAGTCATTCAAGAGTTTGTTGAAAAAGAGCATGTAGCACAGCAGCAAGTCGAAGCAGTTCGAGCCAAGCTTGAAGCATTCGAAGAAGAACTTCCTATATTAGAGTGACTCGGGATGAGTCGCAGGTGAGTGTTGGGGGCATGTTGGCCCTTGACCAGGTTTTGTTGATATCTGATCAATTTTGACCTATTTTTGGACTTCGACAGCCTGTCAAAGGAGGAGCTCAAGACAAAGCAGAGACTGCAGGATCTCGGCCCCTTTTTGGGTCCCTTTTGGGATGTGAGAATATGTAACGAGAATGGGATGTCGGCCCATGGGTTTACCCATGCTTAGGCCTATTTTGTATGTATAAATATTTGTATAGGAAATATATGGAAGAAGAGGAAGGCATCTATGTGATGTTAGTCTGCAAGTAGGGTAAGTGCCAAGAGTTGGATCTGTGTGATAAAGAATTGTAAGGCTTTGCGTATACTGTGTGAAACTTGCAGAGTTAAGTGAAATTCATTGTAGCAATACTATGGAAGGCTTAGTGATGGAACGCAAGGAAGAGGGACCTAGCGAGTTGCACAGATCTTCTTTCCTATGCGGAGTAAGGGTTTTGAGGCTCTGTTCTTGTAACTGATTGACTGAAGACAATAAATAAGAAGAGTTGGTGGGCGTAGCTCGAGGGTGGGGGTGAACCACGTAAACACTATGTTGTTATGCTTTGTGCTTGTCTTAATGTGTTTATAAAATCTTTTGCTAAGTGCTTTGATAGAGATAGATAAATCTGCTCATTCTTTGTGCTAATTATGTGTAAGAGTGTTAGATCTGATCCACATGAAGATGCTTAGTGCTTGATCTGCTAGATATAACTTGCTTGTTCATGATAGAGTGCTTAAATACATTAGATCTGAGTGAATGATTCGATGCCCTGTTCTATCTACGCAGTAGTGAAACAACCTTAATTAATCCTTTAATAAATATTAGTTTAATAAGTATTAGATTAATAAACTATTAGTTTAATAAACTATTAAAATGTATTTTATTTCTTTTTTATTAATTATGAAGACTTAGTTAATAATATAATTGTATTGGTAGATGGACCCATTTATGGAGGGGGGGATAAGGTGGTTTATATTTAATGGGGGGATAAGGTGGTTGATTTTTAATGGGGGCATAAGGCGGTTGGATAAGGGAGGAGAAGGGGATAAGGCAAGGGAGAGGACTCGGGAAGGGGCATCTTTTGGTGGAGTAATATTTTTTCATATTAGGGGAGATTGAGAAACGTTGGAGGGGGAAAAGTAGAAGGGAGGAGGTAGTTGGGACTGTGTATCTCTTCTGCAACTGTTTGGTGCTTACATACTGGAGGAATTTCATAGGGGCACCTGTTGCTTGGAATTTTTGGCTCGAGGGCTAGGAAACCATAAGGAATCCTGGGGATAGGGAGCCGGATAGGCTGTTCCTAGTTGGCTGGGAGGTTAATCAGTTTTGGGAAAAGATTCAGAACAACATCAGTTTGAGGTATTTATTATCATTATTATACTGTGTTCATTATATTTTTATTATGCTGAACATGTTATTCATTATCACGCTGCTCATTTTTAAATTCTGTTGAACAATAAATTGTTATTATAGTGAATAGTGAACATAAAAGAAATTATGATAGCTTTTCTATATCTAGATTTTGTTTTGTAAGGCTCTATATGGACATGCCTTACACAT
Source organism: Picea sitchensis (assembly GCA_010110895.2). Taxonomy (NCBI): domain Eukaryota; kingdom Viridiplantae; phylum Streptophyta; class Pinopsida; order Pinales; family Pinaceae; genus Picea; species Picea sitchensis. The sequence goes on along the minus strand of SNQJ01S0049918.1, from coordinate 146,857 downwards.
GGTATCAGAATGCCACCCTACAAATCTCTATATGGAAGGCCATGCAGAACATCGTTGAGTTGGGAAATATTAGAAGACTGAGTGACAATTGGGCCAGAATTGATTCAAGAGATGGAGGAACAGGTGATTTAGATTAGGCAAAGACTAAAGAAAGCACAGGATAGACATAAAATTTATGCTGATGCACATAGGACTGATCGAAGTTATAAAGTGGGAGATCAGGTTTTCATTCCTATCAGGCCTAATAAGAGTACCATTTGGTTCGGGAAGGGGAAAAAGTTGTCACCTCGATTTATAGGACCGTTCAAAATCCAAGAGAAAATTGGACTCGTTTCCTATCGTCTCGTACTGCCACCCCACTTGCATAAAACTCATAATGTTTTTCATGTATATGTTCTAATTCATTGTGTTTCTGATGAATCATATAAAATAAATTGGAAGGAATTGTAGATATCAGACGCGGGAGCCCTCACGGTAGAGCCATTACGCATATTGGACCGTAGAGTTTGAAAACTCAGGAACCGTCTGGTAGACCAAGTTAAGGTCAAGTAGGACAAGTATAGTCCAGGATCTGCTACTTGGGAGAATGCCGAGACATTACGACGAGATTATCCCTCACTTTTGACCACCTCGAGAATATGTTTCTCGAAGGTTGGGTGTATGTAACACCACCTTTTGACTTAGACAGTGAGGATAACATGAGGCCTAATCACCTTTATTTTCTATTCATAGTGAAACTATTAATGATACACTTGAACTTTTAAGATGTATGAACCCTTATGAATGTTTAAATGTTATATGAATGATGATGGATATGATGCGATCTATTATGTGAATGTAAATTCTATGAATGTTAAAATGTTATTTGAATGATGATGGATATGATGCAATCTATTATGTAAATGAAAATTCTATGAATGAGTAACGTCAATTGAATTATGGGGATATTATGAGATCTATTTCTAACTTGAAAGATTTGATATTAAAGTTGTTGGTACGTGGATACCGAATTGAGATTATGGCCATATGCAATTACATGATGATAATGCATAGATATGTATGAGTTTGTGTTATAGACTAATTGTAGGTCAATGGGCTATGAAATAGCCAAGGGATAATGGTAATAAAAGTGGATGTCATGACCACCGACCGAGAAACAATATGGTATGAATCTTTGTATGTGAAATTATATTGGTACAAATGCACTGTTATGATATATAGACCAGTGAAGTTTTTCAGGTGGTCAGACTGCCCAAAAACTGAATAAACGATGAAAAAATTCCCAGCAACACGATGCCATTGTATATTCCATTGTAGGGTGTGGACCCTAGTCCTACTAGGAGGGGTGGAGGCATTTCCCACCGTTTATCCTCTGAAACCTGGACTCATGGGAGGACGGTGTTATCTCATGCTCCCCTAGACGTGTGATGATGACTGTCAGTTGCCTGCTGGGGAAGCTTGGTCAAGATAGTGACACTTTCGCTTACAGGTTCCATTTGGAGTTAGGTCAATATAGTTGACACTCCAATATAGTCCAGCAGAGGAAGGATATGAATGGAAGATGGAAGTAAGTTAGGGAGGAAGGATGAATAGAAATAGTTGAGAGTGTATGGAGGTTTTCCTTATGGTGGAATTTATTGTTTTCCCTTCTGAGAAGAAAATATGTATATATGAATATTCATAATTACTTAACTAAACTACAATTGTCTAAATAAATGTTGTTGAGCTAGAATATTGTAATTAAAGGATTTCACAAACATTTAATTGGTTTATTATCTTTTATTAAATGAATAGTCTTGTTGATTGGGTTGGATGCATACAAGAATTACTATAGGGGTGATAGTTATTGTCAATAGTACATGCGTGAGACTTGTATGTGCTAGCTACACATGCATTCTTGCACATGTACACTAGTATGTATGAGTTTTCTTTGGCTCACTTAGTGATAATGTTGTTTATTGGATATGAATGTGTGAACCATGTGTCTTTTCCCTTGTATTATAAATTACCTTAACTTCGAGATGAAGTTTCCTGAAGGGTGGGTGTCTGTAATAACCTTAATTAATTCTTTAATAAATATTATTTTATTAAGTATTAGATTAATAAATATTAGTTTAATAAACTATTAAAATAGATTTTATTTCTTTTTTATTAATTATGAAGACTTAGTTAATAATATAATTGTATTGGTAGATGGACCCATTTATGGAGGGGGGGATAAGGTGGTTGAGATTTAGTGGGGGGATAAAGTGGTTGAGGTTTAATGGGGGGATAAGGTGGTTGGATAAGGGAGGAGAAGGGGATAAGGCAAGGGAGAGGACTCAGGAAGGGGCATATTTTGATGGAGTAATATTTTTTCATATTAGGGGAGAGTGAGAAAAGTTGGAAGGGGAAAAGGAGAAGGGAGGAGGCAGTTGGGACCATGTATCTGTTCTGCAATTGTTTTGTGCTTACAGATTGGAGGAATTTCACAGGGGGAACCTGTTGCTGGGAATTTTGGGCTCGGGGACCAGGAAACCGTAAGGAATCTTGGGGCTAGGGAGCTGGATAGGTTGTTCCTAGCTAGCTGGGAGGTTAATCAGTTTTGGACAGAGCTTCAACTTGGGCAAAGCTTCAAAAAAACATCATTTTGAGGTATTTATTATCATTATTATGCTGTGTTCATTATTTTTATATTGTTCATTTTTATTATGCTGAACATGTTATTCATTATCACGCTGCTCATTTTTAAATTATGTTGAACAATAAGTTGTTATTATGCTGAATAGTGAACATAAAAGAAATTATGATATCTTTTATATATCTAGATTTTGTTTGGTAAGGCTCTGTATGGACAGGCCTTACAAGTAGTTATTGGTTGAATATTGATGAACTATTGATGATAAGTGCTCTGTTAAGTATTATAATCATAGATCTGTGTCCCAGCTAAGGTTGCAAACAATTGAGTCTTGCAACCACCCCTGCCTCTACCTCGGGTGAGACTTCATCTGCTTTGTAGGTGTTGTTGAAAGGGACGATAGTTAGGTTTTGTTGGTGTGATGTTTTAGCGTTGAACCCTGGTTCTTCCCCTGTGCCAACATGAACCTTCAAATTTGTGATCATGTGTTCTAGTTCTTGAGTGTCTTCTTTCTTGTCTAGTTCCGCTTGTAGTTTCTTATTTTTCTTCTTTTTTCTTCTGATAATTTCTATGGCACACATTAATTCCTCTTGGTAGTCAACTTATGCCTCTTCAATTTCTTCTTCAACTTCTTCATATTATTCTTCGGCTTCTTCATATTGTTCTTCATAGTCTTCTTTAACAGAGTATTCTACTGCCATGAATAGAACTCTTTTTGTCTCGCTGTCACTAACTTCATCTTCATCTAATGATTATATGTCCTCTTTGGTGCATAAGCCTTTCTTGAAAACTTTCTTTGTGGTTCTTTTTCCTTTATATGTTTGTTTTCCTTTAGAGTAACCTTCATCATTTCTCTTTTTCTTATGAGGACATTTGTTAGAAAAATGGCCAATACCATCACAATTAAAAAAATTAAAGGAAGCTTACCTCTATACCTACCATTGGTTCTCTTATTCAGTCTTTTGACAAAGTTGGCCACTTCTTCATCATCTTCCAAGACGTCACTGTTGCTGCTATGTTCTTCATTTTGCTTTCCCTTTTGCTTTGACCTTTTGGATGCTTTGAAGGTTGCTTCTTTTATATCTGGATTTTCCTGTTCAGTTCTCATTTCATATGTTGTGAAGATTCCATGTAATTTGTCCATGCTTATTGAGTTTAGATCTTATCTTTCTTCTAGTGCGGATGTCTTAGGGTCAAATCTCATAGGAAGAGATCTCAGTACCTTTTGAACAATTACAGATTCTTTGATTTCTTCTCCTAATCCTATGATTGAATTTACTATTTCATCAACTCGTAAAAAGTAAGATGCAATATTCTCATCTTCCTTCATCTTTAGTTGTTCAAACTGACCTCTGTAAGTTTGAAGCTTTGTTGCTTTGACTTTTAAATCTCCTTCATAAATATTTTGAATTTTTTACCAAATCTCTTTAGCGGATTTACAATGTGCAAATTTGGTGAATATTGTTTCACTAAGACCATTTAGAATTGCATTTTTGGCTTTGGAATTATTCTAACCGAGTTTCACTGCTTTGTCATTTGTTGGAGGAACTGTTGGTGCTATGTATCCATCTATAATTGACTTCCAAAATTCAAATCTTTGTGCCTGTATATATGTTTTCATCCTTATTCTCCAAAATGCATACTTATGTCCATTAAACTATGGTATTCCATTTTTATACAAGTTGTTTCTCTCCATGATCTACCTTTCAGTGGTTAAACTGATTTTTGAAGGAACCCGCTCTGATACCAATTGTTGGATTACTGAGAGGGGGGGGTGAATCAGTAATAGAGAAATTTAATCCTTTTTAACCATATAATCCAAGTGGTATATCAATGTAGCATTATCATCCAATAAATGAAGAGTAAATAATAAATGAACAAATGAACAATCATACACATACATAGTACACCAGTGTTTTACGTGGAAACCCAAAGCGGGAGAAAACCACATAATCCTTTTTCTTATATGTCTTGAGGAATTACATTCATTAGAAGCACCAACTTCGTTTGTTTTCCAGTTGCAACTGGAAGGAGGCTCCAACCCCCTAATTTCTCAGGCTACAACCTGAGGGAAGCTCCAAGTCCCCAATTATCTGGCTACAAGAAGAAGAGGGATACCCCCTAAGTTCTCTGGATACAACCGAAAGGTGGCTAAAACCACCTATCCTTGGCTCATCCAATTTCCCTGACGTATAAGTAGAATGATCGAACCACTGTCACACTATCACTGTGATATATACTACTGTACAACTATACCAACCTGTACCACTAGCATGTATTCAACCTGTACCAATAACCTAAACCATGCATCAACCATGCATCTACCTGTACCTCAACCTGTAATCAAACTGTACCATAAACAAGTGCATCAACCATGCACCAACCTATACCAAACAACTTGTAATCAACCCGTACCATAAACAAGTGCATAAACCATGCACCAACCTGTACCTCAACCTACAAACCTTCCTTAACTTTAACAACAAGAGACTATCATTTTCTCACATGAGCAGTTTTGGATTAGTCAATAACCCTAACTTGAAATAATCATAACTATGTACATGTAATGAATAAAGATATGAAAATAGTACATAATGTTCTTCGGTGTGTTTTATGCAATTCCTCCATGTTTCACTGCTTGGAACCTCTCAGAAAAGGAGTTATAGAAAAAATGAAATACCTTGTTGAATTCTGGCTTATTCTAGAGAGTGACCTTGTAGAACGTGCCCCACACATAATTTTTGTTGTATGGATCTGAAAAGTTTAAAATGGATACTAAATACTATAATCTAGCCGACACATTTGGTCTTACAAAAGTTGGATCTGTTATGAATACTTTATGACATTTTTACCCAAAACACCTGTTTTAGACTAGTTTCTAGACTAGCCACAAACCCTATTTTCCACGGTGTGTAACTCCAAAAATAAAATGACCCACAAGATGAAATTTGTACCATATATACTTGGATATGTTTCCTCAATGGAATATCAATTTCAGGGTCTGAATCATTCTAGAAAACAATTTATTGCGAAAATGGTGAGATGACCTGTAAATAACATACCTTAGAAAGCATCATCAAAAAATTTATCCTCCCTTGAATTTCGGTCTTCTTTACTTCACCTTCTCTCTGAAATTTGGCTTAGATATCCTTTGGTTACCTCAGTCACATGTAGATATTCAATATTCTCAAGTGTGATATAAAATTAGGGAGCCTTTCCTCTTATTTATACTCTCCAAGTAGCTTCCTTAGAAGCATCTTCTAGGTCACTTTGCCCATTTTCCTTATTTTAGGGTTAACCCACTTCTAATTTCTCCATTAAATTTATTATTTAAATAATTTCTTTTGTACTCACTTTGAATTATAGTACACTCATCATTTCACTTTATTATTTACTTTCTAAAATCTCTTAAACCACTTTGACTACTTTGCCTTTTGGGGCTTCTAGATGACATATGAGGGTCCTCCAACTTCGTAAGGCCATAACTCTCAAACCATGAGGAGTTATGTGACGTTCCACATACCACTAGAAATGGAATGACGTGTACTATCCATATAGAAAATTCTTACCTACAAATATATCAAAGCTCATACCATTATCCATCAAACAAACTTGGGTCCATTACCTAAACCTAGGTTCTCCAACTTCTCATGGCCATAACTCTCTAACCACGAGGAGTTATGTGGCTTTACACATACCACCGATAATGGAATGACATGTACTATCCATATAGAATAGTATTACCTTCTAATATATTAAAACTCATACCATTATACATGAAACAACCTTGGGTCCATTACCCAAACCTTTGTGCTACTAGAATTCGCTACCGGACTTTCTTCAAGGGTTGACATCAATGAAAACCAACCTTAATCAACAAGGTTTACACTGGAGTCTATATTTTTGGATCATTCAGACTCACATCATAGGAATCAATATATAACATTCCTTCTATTGTCTACCAAACAATCTATTCTCATTCGTTGTGCATGAGTTTATAGATAGAGTAGGCTCTGTTGGGTTGGCTAGAAGGCCAAGCATCCCCATTAGCTCCTCCAACCCTAGTGCTTGTCTTCTTTTATTCTTCTTTTTCTTGTAGTGTTACAATGCATGTTTGCTTTATTTTTCTTTCTATCCTTATTTTTTTATTTTAATCTCTCAATGCTTACTTTCGAAACATGGAATTATGTGGATTTGTGGTGGTTGGTTAATTGAGTGTGGGGCCCTTGACACTGTCATCTGCATCTCCTACATCATCACATGCTTCTATAACCATCACCTTTACCAAAATTTCATGATTGTTTTATCACTTTGTGTTGATTTGAGCCATTAACCATTGTATATTTTAATGCATATACGATTCATATCACACCTCCCCATTGGGAGGATTTTGGTCCCAAAAATATTCCAAGGAAAGATGAGGGAACTTGATTTCCACTTGTTTACTCTCATACCATGTGTATCTCCTTTTAAACCATTATACCATATATCTATCCATCCTCTGTGAGCCACACATTGATGATCCGAGATAGATTTTATCATGAGGTTACATTTGGCCTTCATATATATTTGAGTGTTATTTCTACATTAAAACTAGGATACAAAACCAGGTGAATGGAAGATAAACATTAAATGGACCACCTAGAATAAGAATGTCTTACAATAGGTAGTCGTCAAACAAGAAGAACATCTACATCAGGTAGTAGTGAAACAAAGCCTTAGAAGATGAATTCCCTACCTCATTGGAGCATCGAACAAGTTCTACATATTTGAAGCATTGTACAAGAAAGAAAGTGACCAAAAGACACATTGAAACTTGAATTGACATTTTATTTAAGCTATGAACAAGTTGGCCTGAATAAAAGAATCCCCAAGTTATTAAAAAGTTATAATTGAACATAATTTAAGAATCCCCAAGTTAGTAAAAAGTTATAAACATAATTTTAAGTTATCTTTAAGTCATACTTAAAACAAAACTTTAAATTATGTTTAGGTTTTCCTTAACACAATGAAGGAAAACAGTATAAGTGCCACTGTTATGAAGACTTTTACCATTTATTGTTGATCACTCATGCAGAGAGAGGAAAGGTTATGCTAGGGTTTTTATCAAGATTTGGGAGTTCTACCTTAGACTTAAGATGATCTCACTGATTCTTGATACAATTTATCAAAACTTTCATGAACTTCATTATGTGCATCCTCAATAGGATTTATTCAAGGAGGAAGCTTACTCTTGATCTAATTTATCAAAGCCTTCATGATTTTCATTATGTGCACCCTAAGTAGGATTTATTTAAGGAGGAAGCCTATAATACTAAGAGGTTTATAGGAAAAAAGTGACATGGATAGAGTTGTGGGATTTCCCCTCCAAGTTTGGTTGAAGATATTTTGGGAGAAATTTAAGGGGAATTTTGTTGTGAGGTTCTCAATATTTCTTGTTTTTGTTGGGTTGATTTGATGATTGGAAATTACTAGTGAAAATCTACTAGTAAATTGTCATTGGCAACCTACCATCCCTCTATTTTTAAAGGATATCGCAAACTATATTTCTTAGGGTTTCCCCACTTGTTCTAGTGGAGAGGTGAGTACACTACAAGGAAAATACCCTCTAGCGGAGGTTTTGGCAGAATCCCCTATAAAATAGCCCAAAAATTAGTTTATAGCGTCGAACACTAGCGAAGGCGAGTGGGAGGAGGTTTTAGCGAATGTTTTTTTATAGTGATTTTATAAATACATAATGCATCAGTGTGTTTTATACTATGGACACACCGATGCTTTGTAAAATATGGCACCGTGGTAGGTTTATTTCAAAAAAATATATACTACAATGCACTACTTAAATACTAATGGATTGGTGCACACAATTTCACTCAAAAAAAGGCTCACTGTGGTAGGGTTATTTAAAAATATATATATACAGTCTGGTACTATGGGGAAAAATCACCCTAATCTGGGTCTAGCGACTAGGCAGAGCCTTGACACCTTAAAAGACATAAATGCTTCTATTCTACCCAAATCCAACAAGACCTAATGATAATTAAGGGAAGGGAGAGAGCATCAAATTATGTACATTAAGTCCTTCTATTTGTAGTAGATCCCTTCCTGTCGTAGTTTGTTCCTAGATTGTAGGCCTCCTCCCAATGTTGGCATGAAACAACTTTAAAGAAAATAATATGAAAACATATGCATAACTAATAATATCATATAAAGGGTTAGATACTCATGTAAACCATTTATAAACATAAAATTAAAGACATAAGGATCTGGGATAAGAAGTTTATCTTTTATTGATAACAAGATTGGAAGTTACAACCTGAATTTTGTCGATGTTTCTCCACGAACCTCTCCTAGGTTCCTCTACTTTGAATCGAAGTGAACCATTCCTAATTGTTATGGGACTTATCGGTAAATTTGGACATAAACAGATCTCCCTAGATACACCTAGATCTAGAACAAAACAAAACAAAATATGAGGCTTTCCCTAAGATCTGATCATTGAGTTTACTATTTAACAAGAGATGTGAAACATACCATTTAAATATCGCTTCCTCTTGTCATTGTTGTCCTAGCTCCACTCCAGTGCTCCTATGATATTGGATCTTCAAGGGAACACAAGCCAACCAAAGTGAAAGCAATATAATATACTCAGCGAGAACTTATGCATGTGATCAAGGAATCATACAATAAAACAAAGAAAGTTTTATGGGAAAGAAACATATCACTATATTATAAATAATGAAAGTGAAGATTACAACCAAAGCCTTGATTTTTCAAGGTCCCCTTCCGATGACCCTTTTCTCCAACACATGCACTTGCTCCAACCTTGAATGAAGAATATCCACAGTGACTTGATAAACTTAAATGAGGCCCTCAAGCATGGACTGAAGTAGAATTCCTCATCCAATTCTTAGCCTATTCAATAATAATATTGTTTGAATCAACCTTCCCTTTTCCATGAGAAATACCTCTTTATATAGGGGAAAGAGAGATGGTTAAAGAGATTAGTATGATCCCACCAAATAAGAGAAGCGAGTAGGATCCCAGCCATACAGATGCCACCTCATCTTCTAGAAGATCCCCTTCTATAACTTTAGTGAAGGTTGACCTTTTCTTAGCCCTTTGACATCATCGCACCCCAGCTATGGAGAATCTTGCAGAGACGTCGCAAAACAGTTTTAGGGAAGAGTGCAATGATCATGCATCGTCACACCCTGCTTATGGTGAAGCCTTTGACGACCTTCCTTAATGGGTTTTTTAGAAGAGAAAGCTAGTCACTTTCCTCATGGAGAAAGGATCTGTTTGGGAACATGAACACATGTTGTCAATGGATCACTATGATGACAAAAATAACGTCTAATAAAATGCCCCCCAAAATATGAGGCTAGAACTCATGACAGCCGAAATACTTTGTAGAATGTGTGTGTCAGAATAAAAGAGCGCACCAGTTGGGAACCTGCAAATAGTCAAGCATCAGCATAATAATATACCATTATCCGAGGTAGGCATTTCCATACTCATATTACAAAGTTTTAACTGAGTCATGGCCACTAAATATACACTATGGATCCATGTCAAGGTGAATCAGAATATCCACCCAGAATACACTATGGATCTATGCTCTAAAATGACTCAAATTCAGACATAGCCACGAGACATACAAAGTGGATTTATGTGTCAATAAAAATCATGAATACTCCATCGTATCCTAGACAGAGAATGGTATGACCCAGGGTATTCATTTTTGTCGTCCCTAAGTACGAATCTAACCATGCAATTATAGGAGTTGAAGTTGAACATGGTAGAAACCACTTGATTACCGATCAATGATGAGAACCATTAACAAGTGCGAGGAAAATCACCATTGATGTCAATGGCTCCCAAGGTACCCCAGTACAATCCCATGGGTGTGAAGAAAGGATTTGAAGTTGAACACTCGAGGGAATCTTCCAATCAGGGGCCAATGATGTGAACCCACTATCGAAAGCGAAGAAACCTACCATTGAGGCATGCAGGCTTTAAGGCACTGAATGATTTCTAAGTATTGTTCCTAGATGATGAGATCAATTCGATAGGAAAAGACTTGTCACGGGAGGGAATTGATATATCCCCCATCAATGACATGAAATAAGTAACATATTTGAGATAGATCAGAGTATGAAGTGATTCAAAACTAAAACAAGGAAGCTCGTCATGGTAGAATATTTACAACTGCAGATGGTTGACTCGATAGAAGGCCTATTAAGGATGGACTTCTCTTGAACATATGAGTGACGCGACAATGGTCTTAGCAGAATTGACTCAAGGAGGAACCAACATATAGACATGTGGATGGTCGAACGAGAGACTAATGGATTTCCCAACCCAGATACAATGATGAAGGGGGTGTCATGTTCAAGAAAAACTATTACTGCCACTAACATAGATACAGAGACACATTTCTTTCCAAAATTCCCCCCTACCATCTCTAGAGAGTACCTCTTTATTTTTATGCAAGCTTGAGGAGGATAACATATGCTAGTTTATGTAAGCTCATCCTTCGAATGAGTCCCTTAGAGTACTTTTAACGAACCCTAAGAAGGAGTGGTTTAGTCCCATATGGGTCTTTCGATGTTTGTTTAACGAGTCAAAAGAGATAAAACTCAGGTTTTTTTCATGTTTAGAGAGTATGAAAAATACTTAAAGAGGACTCCACAAGTTCATTTTTCGTAAGTTTATCTGATGAGACTGAAAAGGTGATAACCTATCTCTTATCAAATGTTTTCCTCAAATGATTTTACGAGTGTGAAAAGAACAAGGTCTCTTGACAATATTTTCGTTTTTATGGAGCGTGAAAAGAGCTTAAAGGATACTCTGTGGGTTTCATTTTTTGTGTTACCATTACGAGAATGAAAAGATGACAAAAGTAAACTCGGTTACATTCTCATTGATTTATGAGCATGAGAAGGAACAAAACCTAAGCTCAAAGTTTTTCCTAAAAAACTCTAAAAGGATCTGTACATGCAAAAAATGTATAAAAGAAAACCAAAGGACGTATCCTTGTTCAATTATTCACTCCTAGGTTTTTCATCTGCAAAAAACCAAAAACTTGCAATGTCGTTAAAACATTAGGGTTTAGGTGGAAAATATATAATAGTATAAAAATATAAATGAAAAAGTAAAAAAATAATAAGAATGGGTAAAAACTTATTTTTACCATTTCATTGTTACTCCACCCAAAATTTGTTCCCCAAACCCCCATTTTACCTCAAGTTTCCACTGCAGATTGCGGGAGGCATGATTGATCATTTGGCAAACGGTCTTTGCAGGACATGTAATTTTCATCTCCTTCAACTTTTCATGGATTAATTTTTTCTTTTCATTGGTTAGAAATGGATTTTTGGGTTTCATTTTCAAGGTTACTTGCACACGAAGGTCGTCATAGGCACCCTGTATAGTGCCCTGTGACGACCCAGGGTCATCGCAGGAGGCCTTTAAGTTGGCCTACAACGAGTCTGCATTGTACGACATGTTGGCCTGCGATGTGCGCAAATCAAAAAACATTTTTAGATGTATCTTCCAATAAAACGTTTCTGGGGGAGAGATGAAGATGCTAATCCCTCTTTTATGTTCCATTGCAGATATTCACGGTAAAAAATGATGCAATGTCGAGAGAGAGAGAGAGCATGAGGAGGAATATTACATTTTCGGGAATGACTCGGGAACAGTAAATTCCCTCCAGCAGTGTGGACTGCTAAAATTTGTCAAAATCTAGGGCATGAGGGACCAATTGAGGTTACTAGAATACTAAGTTCACATGTGGGATGTGAACCAATAGGAAATCTGTGTGTGGGCACAAATTATGACAATAGATATTGAGGATATCTATTTCTTGAACGATTTTTCTTATCGTGGGGCCCTAGTTACATTGACAGGTAGCAGAGGAGGTGGCAAGCCCATGAGTCAGTATATTAGTGAACATTGCATACCCGATACTCAGAAACATAGTGGCAAGGTCGCTAGATTAAAGGATGTCCATGAATTACCACTATGGACTATCCTCTGCACTATCACATGCATGGAAGGGAGTGAAGCTACCCATATGTCTCTTCAGAGATACTTCTAGTATGCGTTGGAATGTGTGGAGCCTCAGTTTTTCAACTGGTGCGACAGGGTTCTTAGAAGCGTGAAAAAACAATTAACCAAGTGCAAGAATGGTGACCTGAAACAATTTGGATACGGTTTGATTTTGGTGTCCTTATTCCTAGAGAGGGTCCCATATTTACTCTTACAGGTAGAGTGGGGTATACCTGTCGCACAGGATCCAAGAGTGAAGAGGTGGGTCGACCTCATGGAAGGACACGTGACTGGTCCTATCGTCAAATATAATGATGTTTTCTTTGACTGGTTGAGGACCCAGATGCTTATGGTAGATGACTATGCTTATGTCATTGTAGACTTCCGAGGTGACCTAGACTTCATTCTTCCTAAGGGTTTCCAATGGGGGGACATATGTAAGAAGCAAATTTTATTTTTATAATGTTTTTGTGATTTTTAATATAAAATGTTTTTATGTGTTATTTATCTGATACCTAATCAAATTCTTTTTTTATGATGCAGACATGAGACCTTACCGACCTCTAGTATCATTTCCCATCCAGAGGTGATGGGAGAGAGTTGACGTAGCAATATTAGTTGCTATTGACTACGAGATTCTGGAGCAAAATCTAGAGGGGTTTACAATGAACATCTTGGATGCCTCTATCAACAATATCCAAAGGCATTATCAGCGCCATACAGTGGGTGTGTTCTCTTTCATCGGTCGAATGCTTCGCAAGTTAGCACGGGCAGTCACATGTTATAGCAAACATCATCCCTGATGTTCTATTTGTATATGAAGCCATGTGATTCACATTTTTTATATTTTGGTCTTCGGACAAAAAACAAAATTGTAACACTTTTATCGTTATATATATATGAGGCTTCTACCATCTTACTTGTTGTATGTACAAAGTGTGATTGGATTTTATAAATTTATCAAATGTCTATCTAACACACAATTGGATAATGTGTCTGTTAATGTATTTAGGCATCTAGGAATGTGTTGATATTCAATGTAATCAAAATAACATTCCAAGAGGAGAATTCATAAATATACCCTTAATAATGTAGGACTTCGAATGGAGTAGACATTACTCAACTGTGAGACTACTAACTGCGAATCGAGTCATACAACGAGATGACAGATTCCAAGTGAAACAAAGTTAGTCAATAATTTGATGACTGCATTGTATTCCACAATATTGTTGGTTGCACAACCAAGGAAAACACCAATTAGACTAATCAATTCATCTGTAGGTGCATAGATTTCCCAAGCAACAGATGCCAAGTTTTGAGTTTTGTGACTAGCACCATCGGTGAAGACAATGTAGGGTAGCGAAGACAATGACATCAGGAAACCAAGCACAACGCAAGGTAAGCAGCTGAAGGCTGAAACCAAACAACGAAAAAATCACACTAGAGTATGATACACTAAAATTACAAGAAGTCATGCGAAAATAACTTAAGCATAGTACTTCTTTAAATAAAGCCCATTTCTAGGTTCACTCAAAGGGATTCCATCATAATCAACTATCTCATAAGCTCCCTTCTCCAACACACGTTTGACAATGTAAGGACCTCACCACATGGCCTCGAGTTTACCAACCCCTATAAAATCACGATCTTGTTCGTAAAGGAGAACTAGATCACCTTCAAAAAAAAAAAAAAACGTGGCTTGACATGCTTTTCATATTGGGCTTTAACACGTTTCTTCTGAGTTTCAATAACTAGGGCGACATTGCGATAGATTTCGTCTAGTTGCATTAAATACAAAATATGCTCCTCTTCAGAAAAGGTATTGGGGAGAAGTTCAACGACCACTTTCAAATATGGTATTTCACATTCAATCGACAAGATAGCCTCGATACCATAAAATAGATGGAAAGGTGTAAATCCCATAGCAGAATTGACAGATGTATAATAGTCCCATAGTGACGAGAACAAAATTGTGTTCCAACTTGTCTTATGAATTCCTATCATCGGTCGAATCATAGTAATGAGAACTTCATTGATTGCTTCAACTTGGCCATTGGCCTGTGGGTAATAGGGGGTTCAGTTTTCATGGCGAAGACCCAACTTTTCAATAAGTTTGGACATCATGAAATTCCAAAAATGACTACCGTGATTAGTAACGATAGCTAGAGGGATACCAAACCAAATAATGATATGATTGAATATGAACAATGCTTTAGTTTTCCTGGTGTTATCAAATGTAGGCATCACCTCGACCCATTTAGTGAGATAATTCACAGCTAGAATGATGTATCCATGCCCCTTGACCGAGTGAGGGTTACATGTCATGAAGTCAATGCCCCATTTGGCGAATGGACCAACCGAAACTACAGGATGTAAGGGAGCAGGATGAGATCTTATTTTGTTATTATAAGTTTGGAAAGAATGGCATTTCTTAACAACAATGATCCAGTCTTTGAACAAAGAAGGCCATAAATAACTCACTCATAATATATTTTGGGAAGTGGCATACCCAGACATATGACCGCCACATGATCCAGAGTGATAGTCATTCAAAGATTTCTCAACTTCATCGTAAGTGAGACATCATCAGAAAATGGAGTCAATATTACAGCAATAAAGGGTATCACCGAGAATGATGTATTTTCGAGCTTGATAGCGTATGCGACGATGATCTGTACTAGATAGATCGGGCCAGAAAGTTTGAGTCTGGAGATAGATAATAAAATATCTGTACCATATGTCATCAAAACTGATAAGAAAAAGGGATTCATTAGGAAAGGAATCCTCTTCCACGTTTTATGTCTCAGTGGAGGGAAGATCACATATCAGTTCAGCGAAAACCAAATATTTCTTAGACTTAGCGCATTCAAACTCCAACTCAAACACCTGGAGAATCACTATCCATTTGGAGTACTTTCCCCCTATAAATTGTCGCGTAAGAATATGTTTCATAGGGTTCCAATCAGAAATAACGGTTGTTCTGCGTAATAAGATATAATGAAAAAAATGTTGGACAACTTGAACAACTTCCAAGGCCAATTTCTCCACATGTAAGTATTTGGTCTCGGTAGTGGTGAGACTCTGACTCAAATAGTGTATGACATGTTCGTCATGCGAATCATCCTCTTCGAATAAAACCATGGAAATGGTAGAGTCTGAAGTGGCTAAGTAGAGGAAGTAATCCCGACTATAGTCAGGGGGAAACACTAATGGTGTACGGGTTAAGGCAAGTTTCAAAGATTAAAAGGATTTGTTAGAAATATTGTCCCATACAAACACGTAACCTTTCTTGAGTAGCCGAGTGATTCCTTTTGTCAGTTCAGTGTAATTGGGGATGAAACGACGTAAAACGTTTTCCTTCCCTTGCCAACTTTGGAGCTGGAGGAGTGTGGAAGGAGGAGGTATATTAAGGATAGCCTCAACCTACAAAGGGTCTACACAAATCCTGTGTATCGACACAATAAAACCAAGTAGTCGGTCAGACTCCACACAAAAGACACATTTGTGTGGATTTAAGCGGATATGGTAATAACAAAAACATACCAAAATTTCCCTCAAATTTGTTTGGTGATCTTGGCAACGCATGGAATGCGTCGGTAGATCATCAAGATAGCATTGCACAATGTGCTTAATGTCTTGGAAAGAATAATACATAGCGCACTGAAAAGTAGCACCAACATTCTTGAGACCAAAGGGTAATTTTGGGTAAGAAAAGGTTCTCCAGGGGCAAATAAAAGTAGTCGTGTGTTGGTCCATGGGTAAAATATTAATTTGATTATAGTAGGAGAAACCATCCATCAAAGATAATATTTTGTTGACAACACAGTCATCGAAGATCTGGTCAACGAAGGGGGTCGAGTAATTTTCCTTAGGACAAGCCGTATTGATGTCCCTCTAATCTACACAAACACAGATGGTACCTTGTTTCTTATTCACCGGAACTAGATTGGATACCCAATTAGTCAAGGCCATGAGATAAACAAAGCCAGCTTTAAGAAGTTTTTCCACCTCAAGATTGATAGAAACATCTTTGCGTGGGTGTACTAGGAGAAGTCTGTGTCGAATGGGTTTAGCGTCTGGGTATTTCTTAATTTCGTGCACAATGATATCAGGATCAATACCTGGCATCTCTTCGTAACTCCAGGTGAAAACATCGTGAAATTCTTGGAAAAGGGATTTATACGTGTGGGCCTCGTCAGTAGAACAGGAGGCCTCGATATGGACATTCTCCATGACTCCAGGTTTAATGTGTACATCGATAGGGTCGGTAGGGGAAATGTTTCTCAAGTTCCCTTCATAGAAAACATCATGCATTGACTCAGGAACTGAAGAAATAACAGCAACAGTCGACGATGTCGAAATCTGTTGGTAGCTCTCTATGGTGTCACGTTCGAGGAAGAGAATGGAGCAATGATAACCATTGTCCCAGGGAGTGTCTTTCGTAGACATGACATAAATGATCATCTTGTTCGTAGGAAAAATCACATGAAACAGATTAGGAGATAAATCACAGAGAGAAGGAGAGGAGGGGGTTGCTGATTTCATAACTTAGTAAGAATATTTGACTGAACTTAAAGGCATCTGGTTGCCATAAAGAAGGTAATCACCAGGGATGGGTACTACCCATGGGTCATATGACTCAGGGGTTTCACGAACAGTGGTGGATATCATGTTAATAGAGGCAACAAAAGGAGGGGGGATATCGGGTGGTGGGATTGGAAAAGTACCCATAAAAGTTGAATCTTTCAAAAGACCCACGTCGACATTCTCATAACTAGGAGGTGTCTTCGAAATGAAAGGAACATCGCTAGTAAGGGAATCATAATCAAAGAAGGCTAGTTGGTCAACAGTAACGACCTTTCCTTGATGTGAGAAATGTACCACATGAAAAAGGGTAGACACAACTGCACGCATGGAATCGATCCAGCTACGGCCAAGTAAAAGGTTATAATCAAGAGGTTCATCGAAGACCTCATCCTCAACATTGACCGATTTACCTTCCAACATAATAGACAACTAGGGAAGAACATCGTAGGGTTTAAATACTATACCACTGAAGGCCTTACATGTATTGTGTGATTCAGTGAGGGTAGGAGGGCCATTGGATTTCCAACAAGTGACGGACATGACAAAAGTCAAGGCTCCTTCATCGATAACTATTCTATATATATTCTTGTTTTCAACAACAACTTGGATCTAAAAATCTAATTGAGGAGAAATCCATGGAACGTGATCTTCCAAGTCAAATATTATGAGATTAGTATCTATGAGATCAATTCCACCGATGGAATTTAACAGTGCCTTCTGTTGAGTTGGGAAACTTTGAAGGACTTCAAGATTCAACATCGCAAAGGGTGCTTGTGCAAGGTATTCTACAATATTTTAGTTTTTGGCAGCACGGGCATGAGGGTTGAATGTAGACTTTCAAACAACGCCCTAAGGAGGAGGGTGAAGAAATGTACCAATACCCGGTCTTTCGAGATGAAGAGGAGCATTGGGAGGTGAAGTTGGGGGAGAAGGTTGAACCAACAAGGGTGGTATATCATTAACTTTCTATTTTGACAGAGATTAATCTTTGTCTTGATTTGCGACTGCAAATTCGTTCTTTTTAGAATCATCAGTACACATAAGGACATAAGACGAGGTAGAAGGAGAAGCTTGGTCATGAATGACCAATTAGGATTGTTGTTAAGAAGGTAAAGGTTGTGACAAAACGATAGGTGTAGACGGTTTCTCGGTCCCTTGGAGGAACTTAGTAACTTCACCACGTCTTGGACAATATTTCATGTAATGATCATCACCACAAATAAGGAAAGGATAACGAGGTTTACGATTATCTTTCTCATCAATGGTTTGTGTTTTGGATTTATCAGATTATGGATTATTATTCTTGTCCTCCTTGTTCTTACCCTTCCCTTTCTTTTTATTTTTATTTTTCCTGGCAGGTGTGGATTGAACATAATTAACTTCAGTAGTCTTCCCGATGGAAGGAGTAGGAATAGGAGTACTTTGTGCATTGGAATTATTAGATTTGGGATTGGTGTGATTGGCATGCGAAGACTGGTTCTCAGCATGAGAGGTGCTAATCACACCATCAACAACATGGGAAGCTGCTGGAGGGGTTGGGGTAGGGTTGGTGGAAGGACGAGGAGCATCAGGGATCAAATCGTAGATTGTTCTTGTTTGTGAATAAACGAGATCAAGATACTAAGCACGACTAGTTGCCTTCTCTTCAGTGAAAAAACCACCCATGGAGACATCACGAGCGATAGGTCCAATGAGTGATTTGGCAAACCAATCGGCTAATAGTTGATCGAGAAGAGGAACTTTGATTAAACATCTTCTTCTCCTCCACTCATGAATGTGATCGGAGATATGAGTGGATGAGGATTGCTTGAAAGAAATCAAAATTTCAGGTCATGTCTCATATCGAATTGGTAGCTGGTAATGTGTCAGAAAGGCCATGGCTATGGTGTTAAAGTAGTTGAATAAACCTCGCGGTAATGCGATGTACCATTTTTCTATCGAATCCGTGAGAGTCTGTTGGAAAATTCGTAATCTGATGGAGTCATCCATCAATGATTTCAATGAACACCACATATGAAAATTCATAACATGATTATTTTGATATTCTCCTGTCGGAATGTCAAATTTAGGAATGTCAGACGGTAACTTGGTTGGTATGACAAGCCAATAAGGAGAATGTAAGATAGGATCATTCAAAATCCTAGATAGATTAGGTAAATACAAAGTGGCCAGGAAAGGAAAACGTCGGTTCACTTGTGGAAATTGGTATATTTGAGGGGGAAGTCCCATAGGTATACCATTAGGACCGTAAGCAGTTTGTAAATAATTAGACAGTCCTGATAGACTTAGTTGTGGAGGATTTTGAGGCTTATAGCCCGGAAGGTTGGGTTGGGTAGAGGGGTTCCCTTGGAAATGGACACTATATTGAACGCCCTAACACCAAGTGGGATTCAAGGAACTTGGATACAGTTGACCAAAGTTAGGGGGTACAAAAGAGTTAACTTGAGGATGTTTCCCCCAAGACGATTGTGGATTCCCTTGGAAAGGAAGGTTCCAAAGTTGAGATTGTGATACAGGTGTGTTTTGTCCATAAAGTGGGTTATGGAATCCAACCTAAGGTTTCCCCCCAAGTTGAGATTGTGCCCCAATTTGAGTTTGACCACCAAATTGAGGTTTTCCCCCAGCCTGAGGTTGAACTCTAATAGGAATTTGGAAACCAAAAGTGATAGAAAGACTAGTGCCTCCAAGCGGGTTGGAGCCACTAGGGCTAGATCATCCAAGAAAAGGTGGAGTAACATAAGGCCCTTCGAAGAGAACTTGGGAAGGTGTAGGAACAAAAAAAATAGCAACATTGTACCCAGGAGGAAAAAAAAGTCTAGAACCTCTAGATGGAACCTGGGTAGGGATAGAAATGGAAGTATTAAGGGATCGATGCCCAAGAGGTACTGATGGATTTTTTCTAGATGGAAGTGGTGTTCCAATCAGAGCTTGGGTAACAACTAAATTTCCGGTAGAAGTTGTGGTAGCTCGTGGGACCATAGAATAGGCCATCTAGAGAGGAAGGATCAAGTGAGAACCGACCAACAACTGGTCTGAAATGGTGGAGACACTACTGGTAGTACCAGTAAAGTGGTCTAATGGTACCGTATAGGTAACATACATCTAAAGAATTTGTGATCCCATAGGTTGATCAGGACTCACTCCTAGGTTACTGTACAAATCATGTACTATCAAAGGGACGAAACCAAAATCATAAGTTCCAACAGTGTGAGCCAGGGTCCTGTTGACGGGCGAAAATAGTCGTCCGTTAATTGGAAGAACGAAACTGGTCTAGGGTTGTCTAAATAACCCAAGCCGTTTGGTATAACTCATTCTGACGGGTTTAATGGCTACGTTGGCCAATCTAAAAGTCCTAGAAGAAACAAATAAAATAAATAAAAGAGATGAAATAACTAACTAATTACTAAACACTATATATATATATGTACATATGTTCTAATGTAAGTGTAGTAGTTGTATTTAAGCAGAAGATATACAAGTCTCATTTATTTACATGATTTACAAGCTGCAAGTTTTAATCGAAACATACGAAAATCGATGTGAAAAATGATTGTTTCTAGGAAGCAAATAAAGAAAGAACATAAAAGTATTTATTGTTTTTCTTTTATAAATTTAAAGAATCTTGCAAAAAAAGTTAATGAAACATGAACATGTGGATAGTCAAAGATGAACCATACATTTTAGTTTCAATGGTATGTAAATAACAGAAAAATACAAAGAAACTATCCTGTCAATGAATTAGTGAGGTGTATCCAAGCATCTGCATGAGTGGTGAACATCCAACTGCCATGTCCAAAAGAGAAATCTGCAATGAACCTTATGACTGTTCTAAATAAATTCAGAACATGTATTGGCAGCTTAGGTTTTAATGACAGAAAAGGAAACAAAAACATAAACATGTGATCTCATAATTATACATGATTACAACAAGATAAATCTGGAAGCAATCTATTCATTTTATCATTCAATTTAAAACTCAAAGATAAATCTCATTATTTAAATCGAAGATATAATCACATCATTTATATTTTGATTGAAGCAAATGATAGATGGTATTTATAATATAAACCTCCTACACATCATAGATCATTTAATCTAAAGATATCAGACCTGCACATGTAACATGATTTAAAAAAAACATAAATAACAACATTATAAACAATTTATATTTTGATTGAAGCAAATGATAGATGGTATTTATAATATAAACCTCCTACACATCACGTATCATTTAATCTAAAGATATCATACTTGCACATGTAACAAGATTAAAAACATAAATAACAACATTATAAACAAAGGCTAAAGCCAAAATGCATATATGCCATTCTATTAAGTTTTTGAATCACTTGTCCATTCTCAGAAGTTCTCGAAGAATTTTTTGGATAATAGACTTTAAAGATTGGAAAAAATTAATACATAAATGATATTGACTAACCATGTATTGATAAAAAAGATTAAATCTATTTAAATCAATACATAATCAATTATTCCCAAAGAATATGAATATATTATAATGAAAAAATAAAACCATTTCCACTCACATGACAAAAGCCATTAAGAAACCTCGAATTCCATATTCTTTCTTTGAAAATATTTGTCCATTCTCCAAAAGATTCCACCATCCATTATTCCATTTGAAAAACAAAAAAGTTTACAAAAGATATAATATACAAAAGAGAAAGGATAAAATGCTCCCTCTCCAATTTTGATCTCATGGCTCCTAACCTTCATATATTTATAAAATGAATGAACAAATTGGGCGTCACTATTAATTTTCAACACCTGAAATTTGCCTCATAAAAAAGACATCAATATCTCTCAATCGCGTACGTTTTGGGGAAAATATCTATGTGGAAGTTATATGGGTCCATTTTGGTTCTGGTTTCTTAACTGCTTCTTCAAATTCCCTCAATGGCTCTGGCTGAAATCAGCTTTGTGTAAAATTGCTTGTCCCGATCTTGATGCCTTCCAAATTTTATTTGTTGTTGCTCATAAAATTATTTGTAACAATCCAAAATTATTTTTTGATCAATCACATATGGAACATATTTGGATAATAAAATCAAGCCACGATCAGATCCATATCAAATATTAGATACAATAGAAACCTATGAAAACAAAAGAAACCTAAATTAATAACCTAACAATTGTGAATAAAACAAATTCTAGAAAAAATAAAAATGAATTTAAACTAACTATAACTTATAAACAAAACATTGTTTATAATTTTCTTCAAATATGATCTTAAAATTCTAGAATCTTCAAGTTAAATGGAGAAGAGAAAAATATTAATTTTAATAGTTTACAAATGATAGATAATTCTTTTATTATTATTTCCTTTGAAAAATGAGATGCAAAATGAAAAAAAAAATTAATTAATTCTAATATCACCAAATGATTTCATGATGAAAATGAGAAACCAACCAAGATATTATTTGATGAAGTATTGAACTCATTATTCAAAATAGTCAAACTTGCTAATGAGCAAAAGAAAGAACACATAATCATAATTTAAACGAAAGTAAATAGTTGATAAAAATTAACTTTTTTGTTTAAATTGAGATTTTTATGCTCGTTTCTAACTTTTGACATATACTCTTGTAATAAATGTCTCATACTATAGTGAATGACTTAAGTTTGTCTCAAATCAAGCCAAGGTATAGAACTATTTGAAAAGGTTGATTCTGTAGCTCATTATAATTATCAAGATTCTAATAGGGGCCCTTTAAATTTTGTAAAATTATAGGGGGAGTTGTTGGGGCCCAACAGGTCCTAAATGATTCACTTTGAAAATTGGATCCTTTACTCCAGATCCTGCACTAGGTCTGATAGGTACTTAAGTGTCATCAACAATAATAATTTCTCTAGATGAATTCACCCGGGGTATACATGGATTTCGTGAAACACTCAGTGCCAGATTGATAGGGAGGCAGAAACCCTCTAAGGAGTCTGAGACAATTTGAAACCCTTCTAAAGAGTGTGTGCTTCCAACTTTAGAAGAAACTTTGTGGTTGACTACTCCCTCATGAGAGTCTTCTGGTGAATTAGGAAGCAAAGGTTGGTAGCCTTCCAGATCTTCCGGGGGTAGCCCTTGCATCCTACGTGAACAACAAAGGCTGATGTTGGTTGAACCAATTAAAGAACGAAAAAATCTATGGCCAACTAGAGAAAACAAACAACACTCACTAATAAAATCTAAGAATAAAACCAAGCAAACTAACCTTCTTATTTTGAAGTCACTAGTTGGTGATGAAATCCAATCTTGCGAAATCAATACAAGAAGGGATTGGGATAAGCGGGTGCAAAAGTTACGTTGACAACCTACTTAACAGACTTACACCCTGGTGCAATCTCCCACACATAATCATGGGTATACCCTCCAAGGGCCCCGAGTGAGTTTGGCCAATGTCGATTCTAGGTACCATGAAGACTTGCCCCTCCACAATCACCTCATGTAAAGACCCTAAAGAGATAGGCTACTAAGGTTACCAAATACAACAATGATTCCTGGGGAAACATTCGACAGCTCGATCCACGCGCAAAGGCAGGGTTTATAGCCTGAAATCAACTCGAAAGGCTTCCACTCATAATTTTGGGTATACCTTCAAGAGACCCCCATAATATGTGCAATCTATACACCAAGACAAACAAAGTAGGGTGAGTAACTCTGCTAGTCTTAATGAGAGCTCAGGTTTGACCCTTGTGTGAGAAGGGTTCCCAGGATAAAATGTAGCAATTGGATTTGAACTCTCTCTATCACAAGATACTATTGTGTTTTTTGATGCTTTCAAGAGTGTGCCACATAGCCTATTCCAAAGCGGTATCCTAGCTAATGTTGGTGAAAAATATCCCTAGAAAATAAAAGTTATTAATTAAATTTTAGATTTACGTTTTATTTTAGAAGTTGTTTCTTATTCACAAAGGGAGATGGAAGTGAAACTATTGATGTTGTGACCTTGACCCAATAAAATGAAAAAAGAGATGAATGTGAAATTTTCAATTCAATGAACTCTCATTATAGTAGGGAGAAGGTATTTCTTTCAAAGTACAACAAGTTACTAATTATAATTTCTTAATTCTGAATGAACACAATTCCAAATAATCATGAACCACAAATTTTCCAATTTCTTCCCTTTGCAAATGATTCGAATGTAAAAAATTTCTTATAAGGGACTACTAAAAGAGCAAATGAATTCAATTATTCCTTTCCAAGACAAAATCAGAGATGTGATAATGAAACGAAAATGCAGTCCAAGGAAATGAAGACACTCTTAACACCATTCCCAAATCAAATTCACAATGTAGACAAAGATGAAAAAAACAAGAAAACCTTTCGACATAAGAAAGAAAAAAGTGTTTCTAAATCAACAAACAATTTGGAAAACAGAATGAATCCAAAACTCAAAAAAAAAAAAATACCCTTTGTCAAACAAACACTAAGATGAAGGTCTGAGATTATGTACCCGTGACAATAAGTATGATAAAAAACTCACAAAAATGCAAAGAAAGACTTTCAATCACTGAAAACCAATCAGAAGCAAGCTTCAAACTCAGGAATCGATCAATCATGGGCATATGAAGTTCACCCTAGGCTACTAAGGCAAATATGGGTGGTAAAAGACAAAATGACTCACTCCATCAAAACCTACAGGAGTCATCGTAGGCTGGGTATGAGACATAGTGTGACAAGCTGAAGTCGTCACAGGCTATTGGAAGAGAACAGTGTGACGTAGATTCACTGAAATGCACAAGCAGGGTGTGACATTTATGGGTCGTCTTAGGTTACCAATAGGTTGTAGTGCGATGATATCTGTAAATTTGGAAAAATTGGGAGAAAGACAAAAAATCCAAAGGAACTTCCAAACCCAGGGATTCTAACTAGATCACCCACAGACTCAAAGAATGAAAAATATCAGAGGAAGGTAGGTTAAATGAAAATGGGAAGAAAAAAATCAAAAGGAGGTCGTATCCCCAGTATGGTTGCCAATTTTTTTATGGGACTTATCGATAAATGTGGACATAAACAGATCTCCCTGGATCCATCTAGATCTAGAACAAAACATAACATAATATGGCACTTTCCCTAATCTCTAATCATTGAGTTTACTATTTAACAAGATATGAGCAACATACCATTTAAATATAGCTTCTCTTGTCATTGTTGTCCTAGCTCCATTCCACTTCTCCTGTGATTTTGGATCTGCAAGGGAACACAAGACAACCAAAGTGAAAGAAATATAATATACTCAACGAGAACTTATGCTTGTGATCAAGGAATCATACAATAAAACAAAGCAAGTTTTATGGGAAAGAAGCATATCATTGTATTCTCAATAATGAAAGTGGAGATTACAACCAAAGCCTTGATGTTGCAAGGTCCCCTTCCGATGACCCTTTGCTCCAATACACACACTTCCTCCAACCTTGAATGAAGAATATCCACAATGACTTGAAAAACTGAAATGAAGCCCTCAAGCATAGACTAAACTAGAATTCCTCATCCAATTCTTAGCCTATTCAATAATAATTTTGCTTGAATCAACCTTCCCTTTTCCATGAGAAATCCCTCTTTATATAGGGGAAAGAGAGATGGTTAAATAGATTAGGATGATCCCACCAAATCATATAAGTGATTAGGATCCAAACCATGCAGATGCCACCCCATATTCTAGAAGATCCCCTTCCAGAACTTTCGTGAAGGTCGACCTTTTCTTAGCCTTTTGAAATCATCGCACCCAAGCTGTAGAGCAGCCTACAGAGATGTCACAAACTAGTTTTAGGACAGAGTACGACGATTAGGCATTGTCGCACCTTGCTTATGGTGTAGCCTACGATGACCTTCCTTAATGGGGTTTTTTAGAAGAGAAATCCAGTCACTTTCCTCATGGAGAAAGCCTATTTTTGGGAACATGAATGGATCCTGTCAATGGATGACTATGATGACCAAAATAATGTGTAACACCATTTTGATATCCTCACAACCAAAATTCAAATGTAGGGGAAATGGATGGATTGTATAAGGAGGATGGATGGTGTTAGCGCTAGAAGTTTCTCTTGGACTGCTCAAGTGCAAGCCTAACACATCATGATAAAAACTTTTGATTGGATAACTTGGGTTTTAGGAAATTATGAGAGTGGTTAAATTAATCAAGAAAGCAATGAAATCATTGGGCATGGAGTCCATGAAAAGAAATTGTAATCCTGAACTAACATTCTATGTGCATCAAATTAGGTCAACAAAGTTGGGATCAGTTATAATGCTTATAAAAAGATGGAATGAAGAAATAAAAAAAACAAAAGTGAAAATGATCAAAGAGCATCTTTATCTTCAATACATATGAAAACAAGAGGAAAAAACTCAGTTTTCAGAAAACCTTTCTAAAGTTGAATTAAAACTCAGATAAGCCTGTGGCAAGGGCTAGAGCATATCCTATACAATAACCCTCTCAGCACAGAAATTGCATACATATAACCTGTAGTCGCAACACATATCCAATAAGATGAAAAATGGGAAAATGATTTACACAGAAAAGAAAAAAAAAAAATGATACATAACTTCATTTCCATCTGAGGTCTTTTACATAAAAAATCAGCATAGATTTGCAACTTAAGATTAGAGAATTTTCATGCCTTTCTAGCTCCCTCGCGGATCTTGAAATTTTACCCAGAACTCTTGGGTCCCTCCCCTCCTTTTTCCAAGATATATCTCCTTCTTTAAATAGACAATAGAATCCAAATGAACTAAGGAGGTCAAATATGATATCCTCCATTTGATTCTAAGCCTTGGATATAGGTGGCAACAATCAAAGAGACAAAAATCCAACAAACTGTTAATTTTCAGGAATTTGTTGGAAGTCATTAATAAAATGTCTCCACCTCATTGCATGAGGCCTTTGATGGAGCTAAATCTTAGTTGCAGGTGTCCCTTGACATATAAATTATCCTTGAGAATCCATTCTAATCCTCCTTGACAGGTGGCAACCTCCCAACAAGGAGAATATCAAAACCATGACCTCTACAGGAAATTAGGTAGCGTCATTGTAAAACAGTTGGTAGCGCCACTTCTATGTATAATATATATCAAAACATAACACATTTTGAAACATTGAGAGAGGTTTTTTTTATTTGGAATGTTATGAACACAAACCTCCTCCAATTTTCAAAAATACCTTCTCAATTGTTAATAATCCAAGTTTCAAGTTAGTGACTCAAAAATGGTAAAACAACTCTGCACAATTCATTTTCTGCCAGAATTTAGGTAGCAAATTTAGGTAGTGCCCGCCTGTGTGTCTGCGTGCAATTCAGTAGCATAAATCCATGGGTGATTTTGATGCTTGGAACCTTGTGAGAGTGTTTTCAATGATTTTTCTTGACACTTGGAACCTTAACCAATCTTGTGCTAACAGATGGTAGGGAATGTTGAGGATGAAAACTCAGAATGAGATGCAAAAGACTTGGAATGAAAGGGAGAAAATTTGGTAGAGTTCACTTGCCTCTTCCTTAATATATCGAAATGACCCCTCTAGGGCTCCTTTTATATGAATAAAATGATGGTTATTTGAGTTTTCATTCATGTAATATTAATATGGAAGATTTATTGGTGGACAAAGATCAATGGATTGATGTGGATCCAAGTACTACACCTACATTAGCATTAGTTGAAGATTGAAAAATGTTGGATCGAAAGGCGAAGGGAACAATTGGGTTGTGTCTCTCGGATTCAATATTATTTAATGTGTCAGGGGAAGATACAATCGATGCATTATGGGATAGGTTAGGGGATTAGTATCAATAAAATTCCCTATTGAACAAATTGTTCCTGCAGAAGAAGTTGTACAAAATAAGGATGAAATATGGAGACTCAGTGATAAAGTATATAGATTCCTTCAATATTGTTGTAAGTCGGATATTATCTGTTGATATTAATATTTATGATGAAGATAAGTGTATCATATTATTTTGATCTTTACTAGACTCGTGGGATACTCTGTTTGTATCCATAGGTATTCATACAACTACTTTAAGTTTCGATGTTGTTGTCTCATCCTTGGTTTTGGACGAGATGAGATGGAAGAACATGGAAGGATAGAGAACATATTCATTATTTACAAGAGGATTCTCCCAGGAAATAAATATATATAAGTCCTTATGTGGGATATCTAAATCTAAGGGAAGATCTAAATATCCTAGAAAATTTGTAAATGTATGTTGGAGATGTGGAAAATAAGGGCACTGTAAGAAGAAATGTAGATCCAAAAGTGTTGAGAGAGGGAAGGGATTTGAAGATTCTCTTTCTATAGAAGAAAAATCCTATGTGGAAGGAGAGTATGTGTACTTGGATTCTTCAAGAACACATGAAAATCATGAAGCATGGTTCGTTGACTAAGGTGCATCATTTCATATGAATCCCCGCAGGGAGTGGTTCTGTGAATATGAAAGGTATGATGGACGTGATGTTTTCCTAGGTGATGAATCGAAAACCAAAATAATATGATGAGGAAAATTCAATTTTAATCTCATGGATGGAAGGATTAGAAAACTACCTGATGTTCTTCACATCCCAAGATTGGTAAGAAATTTGATTTTTGTAAGAAAAATGGACGATGCAGGGGTAAGAAAGATGTTTGATAAATAAACCTATAGGATGGTTCAAGGAGTAATGGTGTTGTTGAAGGGATTTAGGTTTGGAAATATTTATAATCTTTAGGGAAGCACTATTAGTGATGGGTGAAATAGTTCTATTATTCCTAATATTAGATTTGAAGAAGAAAAATCTCCTACATTGTCTGGAGAAAATGCTATGTTGTGGCATCAAAGATTGGGGCATATCAAAGAGAAGGGCCTTCGACTATTACACGCTAAAGTTATGGTTGAAGGTATGTCTAAATTCTCTATGGATTTTGATTTCTATGAACATTGTGTATATGGGAAGAAGAATCAGGTAAGATTCCCCTCTGGTGTAGTGTGGGCAGAGGGCATTTTATAGTTGGTGCACAGTTATGTGTTTAGATCTATGTCAGTTCCATCACTAGGAAAATATTTGTACTATGTCTCATTTATACATGACTTCTCAAGGAATATATGGATATATTTTCTCATGAAGAAATATGAAGTCTTTGACATGTTTAAATAGTTTAAGGTTGTTGTGGAGAAACAAATGGAGAAAATAATTAAGTTGTTGAGGACGGATAATGGTGGAGAATTCTACAAAATTGAATTTGAAGAATTGTGGTATATAAAGGAAGAATACTACTCCATATACAACTCAGTAGAATGGATTTGAAAAAAGTATGAATGTGACATTGATGGAAAAAGCAAGGTGCATGCTCAGTGATGCTAGGTTAGGA
This sequence comes from Picea sitchensis, assembly GCA_010110895.2. Classification (NCBI taxonomy): domain Eukaryota; kingdom Viridiplantae; phylum Streptophyta; class Pinopsida; order Pinales; family Pinaceae; genus Picea; species Picea sitchensis. Next base: position 117,250 of record SNQJ01S0049918.1, on the reverse strand, counting down.
CATGAATTCTAGGTAGAGGCAATAGATACTACATGTCATATGTTCAATCGATCACCATCATCATCACTGGATGACAAGAATCCACCTGAGGTATGGACTCGTAAGAAACCCTCTCTCACTCATCTCAGGGTATTTGGCTATGATGCCTATATTCACATTCCAAAGGAAAATAAGAGTAATCTAGATAAAAGGTTGAAAAGTGTATATTTATTAGGTATAAATATGGTCTAAAATGTTAAAAGATTTGGAACCTAGAAACTAAAAAGGTAGTATATATGCGAGATGTGGTATTTAGAGAAATCAAAGATGTTTCTGAATAGGAATTCCTACCGGAGGAGGAAGAACTAGAGAAAATAGAGTTCGAATTGAAGGCTAATGAATTAGACTCTAAAAAAGAACATGAATTAGAAGAAAAATATCCCCATACTCTAGTATTGAGGAGATCGGTTCAGGAAATAAAGAAACCAGAAAGGCATACTCCACCCAATTTCCATTCAAATTTTTCTTTGTCTATTGTTGATGATGATCCAAGAACTATTAGGGAGGCAGTGGATTCAAAGGAAGGAAAACTATGGAAAAAGGCCATGGTAGAAAAAGTGGAAGTCATGGACAAGAATGAGGTTTGGGATCAGGGATTATATTACATATAAAGAAACTTGGGACGCACTCAAAGGTTTGTATGAAACAACTAATACAAATTGAATATTGTTTTTAAAGAGTAAATTTATCTCAATTAAAATGGAGGAAACCAAAAATATATGTAACTTTATTTCTAGAATTAAAGAGATTAAAGATAATCTTGGTGATGTTGGTGAGAAGAATTAGAGAAAAAATCTAGTAATTGTAACTTTGAATGGTATTCTAGATGAATATCAAATGTTTATTACTAGTATTTTAGCTAGAGAGAAAATACCTACTTTTTATTAATTGATAGGTATGCTTTTGCAAGAGGAAGAACACAGAAAGAATCTTAACTTCAAGTCTTATAGTTCATGTTTAGTGTTGGCAACCAAATGGAAACATCCATACAAAGGAAATCCAAGGGAAATAAATAGAGGAGGAAAGGCACATGCAAACATATCAAGGCATGGCACCACCAAGAAGAAACACCAGTATAAAGAGGAATGACGGATGCTTATATGGTGGTAAGCCTAGTCATTTTGTTAAGGACTATAGGACAAATAAATTTGATGAATCCAAATATGGAAGGAATTTAGGAAACTTTATTTATCATGATGCCATTATAAGAGATGATTTCAAAAACCTCAATTTGTTTATTTTTTATGCTTCTTTATCAACATAAACTGCTAGTTCTTATGTATGGTTTATTGATTCTGGTGCTTCAATTCATATGTCACGCAATAGGGATTGGTTTGAAACTTACCATGAAACAAATAATTGTTCTAACATATATATAAGAAATGATAGATCACATCAAATTAAAGGTTATGGAGATACTTTTGTGACGTTGTCTGATGGTCAGGGGAAACAAATCCAGAATGTGATGTATGTTCTTGGAATTATGAAGAATTTAATTTCAATTTCCACTATTTTAGATCAAAATATAAAAGTTGAATTAGTTAAGTCACAGAGTTTTGTGAAGGACATACATGATATCTACAAGGTTGTAACAACAGGGCTCAGAGTTGGAGGAATATAAAATCTTGATGTCACAAGGAATAATCATCAAGCATTAGCATCAACAACTAATTGTCATGGGAAGACTTATGGAATCAAAAGTATGGTCATATTAATCATAATGTTTTGATGTTACTTTGGAAGCAAGAAATGGTGGAGGGTATTCCAAAACTTAAGAAGGAACATATTGCATGTGAGTGGTGTGCACTAGGTAAACAACATAGGGAATAATTTCCTACACATATAGATCATAGGAAATGATAAATTATTGAGCTAGTGCATACATATGTGTGTGGTCCTATGCAAATAAGTTCTCTTGGTGGATCATATTATTTCCTTATTTTTATTGATGATAGAACTAGATATACGTGGGTCTATTTTATCAGAAAGAAAAGTGATGTTTTTTTAATATTTTAAAGAATTTAAGAATTTTTTGGAAAAGAAAACATACAAGTATATCAAAATTCTTCGATGAGATCAAGGAGGAAAATATACATAAAGGTATTTCTTAAAACATTGAAAAGGCAATGGAATACAACAAAAATTTACAGTGTCCCATACTCCTCAGTGGAATGGAGTAGCTGAGAGGAAAAAAAAAACTTTGGTTGAGTGTGCTCAGCGCATGATAAAAGGTAAAAACATTACGAATTTTTTTGGGGGCTTAAGAAATAAATACTATTATATATATGAAAAATAGAAGTCCTATAAATATTTTATGTCATAAAACACCTTTTGAAGCATTTTATGGCTTTAAACCAGTAGTAAGTCATCTAAGAATATTTGTAAGAAAATCATTTTCTCATGTTCCTAGAGAAGATAGGAGAAAGATTGATGCAAAGGAAATCAAATGCATTTTTATTGGCTATTGTACTCATGAAAAAGAACATAAAATATAAGATCCCAACAATCATAAGGTTTTTGCAAGCAAATATGTATTATTTCATGAACATGCATATGAAGGTCAAATACATGATAGTCATGGTGTATGGCATCTTCCTAATGATAATGATGAATGTATCAAAGAAGAAGAAGACATTGAACATGTTCAAGATGAAGATTTAAGAAGCATGGACACTTCAAGTAGACAGAGTTCACCAAGAAGGGATGAAGGAAATCCACAAAGAAAAAGAAGAGGTGAAGGAACTCCACAAAGCAGAGTAACATCAAGGAGATCAACACGACAAACTCACACACCTTTCAGGTATAAATACTTTGCATTAATGACTTAAGTTATGAATGTACTGGAGCCTTTAAATTTTCAGCAAGTTAATACCATAGAGTATGGATGGACTCCATGAAAGAATAATATGATTCTATCATGAAAAACTAAACATGGGAATTAATAGTTCAATGCTTCAGAATAATGTCCCTATGGTATAAAAATGGTTTTTCAAGTCTAAATTTAATGTTGATGGTAGTATATACAAGTATAAATCTAGATTGGTCGCAAAGGGTTATTCAAATAACAAATAAATTGATTACAAAGACACTTTTCACCTATAACTAAGATGAATACCATTAGATTTATGATTGCAATGGCTACTAAGTATAATTAAAAACTACATCAGTTGGATTTTAAGTCATATTTTCTTAATGGAGAATTAAAGGAAGAGGCTTATCTTGTGCAACTAGAGGGTTTTGTAAATCAAGGTTAGGAGCATCTTGTTTCAGGTTAAATAAGGCATTGTATGGACTTAAACAGGCACCCAGGTCATGGTATATGAAAATTCATACTTTCTTCTTTCAACAAGGTTTTATCAAAAGTAAAGGTGATCCAAATATTTATATCAAGAAGAATGGAAATGGTCACATTGCTTCGATTTCTTTATATGTTTATTATCTAATCATAACATGAAATTCTAATGAGATGATTGAAGAAATCAAAAGATTGTTGTCACGATAATTTGAGATGAAAGACCTTAGTTAGTTGCATTATTATTTGGGCCTTGAGGTATGGAGAGAAGATGGTAAGACACTAATCACACAAAGAAAGTATACAATGGAGTTAATTAAGAGGTTTAATGTGAGTGAATGTAAACCCGTGTCTAATCCATCATAAAAAAATATCAATATTATCAATGATGATGAAACTAAATAAATGAATGGTACCTTGTATCAATAGTTGATGGGAAGTCTGAATTATCTCACTACAACCATGCCATCTATTGCAGATTCAGTGAGTATACTTAGTCAATTCATGGCTAAGCCTCATGACAATCACCAGAAAGCAACAAAGAGAGTCCTTCGATATTTGAAGGGAACTTTTAATTTTGGTATTAAATATATTAATGATTTAAATGTTAAGTTGATAGGTTATTCATATTCAGATTGGGTAGGAGATCCTCATGATAGAAATTCAACCACAGGTTGTGCATTCGAAATTGGATCCATGATCGTGTCATGGAGAAAAAAGAAGTATCCAATTGTTTCTTTCTCATCCACTGAAGCCAAGTACAAATCTTTATGTAGTACCAACTATGAGAAATTTTGGTTGAGGATGAGTTTTGAATATGTGGGAAAAAAACGAAAAGTACCAACAATTATCAAATGTGATAACCGAAGTTCCATCAAACTGGAAAACAATCCAATGTATCATGCGAGATCAAAGCATATTGAGACATACCATCATTTTGTAAGAGATAAAATATAGTCAAAGGAAGTTGAATTGGTATCTTGTAATACAAATGACAATTTGGCAGACATCTTTACAAAGCCTCTTCGAAAGGTGACATTTGAAATTTGTAGAGATAAGTTAGGTGTTGTGAAAAATGCATTTCTTGATTAAGGGGGAGTGTTAGAATAAAATCTAGAAATGCAAAAATGTCAAAGAGCTAAAATTTGTTTGAACAAGTATCTATATTTTTAGCTTCAGATCCACTATTCTAGGATGTAGTTTAATCAATTATTCCTCTATAAGTGTAATCCATTTCTCAACAATATGATGCAGTGAGTGAGTGAGATAATTCTTCTCATATCTTATGCGAGGTTATCTATTTTTTTTTTTTTGATAGAAGGTTGCTTGTAGTTATTTTAATTAAAATATTTTTCATAACATTGACCTTTAGAACCTTCTAAGTCATCAAAATTATAGTGATCTTGGAATGCTTCTTCTAATGTTTTTTGAACATCGAAATAACATTATAAATAAATCCAAGTAATCTCTTACCTTTCTTAAGGTACGATATACCAATTTTGATTGGACCTTAACCATCATCATCATAAACATCATTTAAAAATTAGAAATTTAAATTTTATAAAAGGTTTACTTGTTAATAAATTCAAAGATATTTTGAATTATGATAGATCTAATTTGTTCTACTTTAATAATATTATTGTCCAATATGTATACTTCTACATATGTAAAATGAAAAAGTTACAATATATATATATATATATATATATATATATTGTGAGTTCATAGTCATAATTCTATTGACTTTTTAAAATATCATACAGACAAAAGAGCTCTGCTCCTAGCCTACAACTTGGGAAATGTTGGCCCTTGACCAAGTTTTGAGGATCCTTGGTCAGGTTTGACCTATTTTTGGGACTTCGATAAGCTGTCAATGGCAGAGCGCAAGACGAAGTGGAGATCACGGGATCTCGGCCCCTTTTAGGGCCCCTTTTGGGTTTTGGGCTTATGTAATGGGTATGGGGATGTCGGCGCATGGGTTTACCCATGCTTAGGCCTATTTTGTAATGTATAAATAGATGTCTAGGTGATGTAAGAAAGTGTGCATCTGTGTGATGTGGTGCTAAGTGCTAGAGTTCGATCTAGGTGATCGAAAGTGCTAAGTGTTGAGTAGAGATTGCATTTGTGCATATTGTATGAGGCTTGCAGAGCTCAGTGCAAGCGAGTGTAAGAGATTGAGAAGAGGCTTAGTGTTGTAACCTAGCTCGGGGAAGGAGGATCTAGCGAGGTGCACAAATCTCCTGTCCTTTGTAGAGTAGGGTTTTTGTGGCTCTGTGCATGTAAATGGTTGAAGAAGCTAATCAAGAAGACGAAGAGTTGCTAGATGTAGCTCTAGGGTGGGGGTGAACCACGTACATGATGTGTTTCTCTTCTTTGTCCGATGTATTGATGTGTTTATATGTTAACTTGTTTAGTGCTTCGATAGAGATGAATGGTAGATAGATATGTTAATGATATGTGCTTAATAGTATGGATAAATACTAGATCCGGCCTATGTGGATGTGCTTAGTGCTTAAATATAGTAGATCTAGTTAAATACTACAATGCTCTGTAATTAGGGTTTAACTGCGTTTGAAACTAAGAATGGACATTGATGAACTATAACTGCTAAGTGTTATGTAAAGTGTTACAATCACAGATCTGTGTCCCAGCTAAGGTTTCAAACACTGGAGTCCTACAACCACCCCTGCCTCTACCTCGGATGAGACTTCATCTGCTTCGCAAGTGTTGTCGAAAGGGCCGGTAATCAGGGTTTTGTTGGTGTGTTGTTATAGCATTGAACCCTGGGTCTGCCCCTGTGCCAACGGGAAACCAAACCAGTGGCAAAGGAAAACAACATCTGATCATATATATTGTTTGTGGATTGTCCAAAAAATTGTGAAAGCAAGAGGATCTAGAGACACTCGTCTATGAAAATGAAAAAAATTACGAGACCTTTGCCTATTTTTATCTATCATTTTAACAAAAGAGACTGATAAGATACCCAACATCAAGGGGCCGAGGGCCCAACAGAGAAGTACGAAGTATTTTCTGGTTGAGCTTTGTTGTGTCTAGAATGTTGGTGACGACTTATTGGAGGCATTTAATGGTTGTGGGAAGTTGGTGGTAGACAACCAAGCATCTCTCTGACCATCACATGAAGACCATCGAGTTGAAGTCGAACATTGTTTTGACCATCTCCCGTCGTCTGCAGCATTTGACCCATAAAGGTATTTATATGCCAATATAGTTCTATTGTCTTCCAGTGGTGAGTTTCCTGACCTCTTGTATGACCTACATGTGGAACCCAATGAATAGTGGTCTCATCTACTTTAGAATCGATGGTCATGTCCCATTGTAAACTAACAGTAGCTTCGACTTCATCCAAAGTTCTTTGAAAGTGATGTGGTGTATTTCTCTCATAGTTGTTGGTTGTGTTATAGGCCTCCTATTGAACTCTGGTGGTTGGTCTTCCCTCGTCCTGATGTCGCGAGGAAGAAGAAGTAGGCTCTCTCGAACTGCGACAATAGTCTGGAGGATAATCATGTATGGGAGCCATAGTGTTGTAGATGAGGGCGTGAAATGAAGAATGATATGATATATATATATATATATATAGAGAGAGAGAGAGCGCTGAGAATACCAATCGTCGACTTTGCAAAAGAGGGACCTAGATTCTAGCGCTGAATCCCCAATTTGCAGAGAAGGCATCATATTGTGGCGAAGTGCGACATCCATCGTTTGAAATGCATTCATCGTGAGGGGAGAATTAATCCACTCGATGAGAGGACATGTAATAAATCTCATTTAGAGTGTCGTCCATGTGGCATTGCTAACTATGCCTCGAATCCAAAGCTAGGCATGAGGATGCGTGGGAGTTCACATGGCTTCTCTCTTTATGAGTCTTGAGGTGAAGACCGTGACTTAAATGTTGAAGTTGGATGCCGACGAGGAGGTATTTTGGTTGTACGCTAGTGGAGTTGGATGGATTTTCGATTGCGTTCATCTGGCTACATTCACCCACCTGTACGAGGGCCCTTAAATGTTGAGACAGATGGCATACTCGAGGATCTTCCCGATGAACGAGGTCTACTTTGAGGGTGGCCATTCCATTAATGGTCTTGTTGTCAACCTCAAGGATGGACCTCACGTTCGTTCGCTTCTAGAACACCCCATCCATGGGTCACAATATTTATATTAACTACTACTTTTGAAATATAAAAATTCACCATTTTTATATAAAAACTAACTTTAAAATATAAATGTTTAAATATATTATATTTTATTAAAAAAATAATTAATAAACAAATAATTTTTACTTTAATGTGATTATAATTTTTTTATATTATTCTCAATTTTTTATACATACAATTGCCCTCTCTTTCCTCATTAGCTTAGATAGTTAACTAACCTACTAATACTTGTCAATTTAAGGAGTCGTCATTCGCCCACTCGTATCCATATTAATTAATTAATGTGATTTACGGAGGAGTCATTCGCCCACTCGTATCCATATTAATTACTTAATGTGATCCATCGAGTATTAAAACATATAGATTTATCAATATATCACTTGTAATTGAATCAAGTTTTATGATTTGACCTCAAAACCTTGTAAATCAAAATAATCAGTCATTCAATTAATTTACAATTTTATTTTTTTTAAATAATGTTATATTAATTATAAATTATTCAATCATTTAATTAATTAAAAAATAAATTTTTAATATAGTCAAAATATTACAAATGATTAATATAGTAAAATATGAGATTATTTTCTTGAAAAATAAAATTATTAATATAGTAAAATATGCAATTATTTTCTTAAAATTTTTCGTATGAAATAACATATTAAAGTTTGATACATCAATTTTGAATGATATATGATTAACCGCCATCATTATTATAATAAAATATTTAATTTAATAAAAATAATAAAATTTGAAAAACTATCATCATTATTATAATAAAACATTTAATTTAATAAAAATAATAAAATTTGAATAATTATTATTATAATAAAATATTCTAATTTACATTAAATATACACTAAATTTACAAAATTTCAAAAATAATTAAAATCATAACAATAAATTAAAAAATAAAATAAAAAAATATTTATAAATACAAATATAAATATAAATCCAAAATATATTTATAATGTTAAATCATTATTTTTTTAACATATTTTATATATATAACCATCCTAGATCCATCTAAGTAGGGATCTATTAAGAGCATCAAATCTCTCCATGTGCAAACTTTATTATTCAATTATTCACAATTTTAATATTAATTATGCACTATGATGATGATGATGATGATGATGATTAACTTCTACTAAGACATAATTGGTCTATCGTATCTTAAGAGGGTAAGTGATTAATTGTGATTCTTTAGAATTTTGTTAAGATTTCCAAGGTCACCATACTTTTGTTGAGTTAAGAGGTTAGGAAGGTTGGTAGTGTGACAAATATTTTGAAAATGAGATCTAATGTGGGTATAGGTTGGACAATCTAAGAGAAAGTGTTTTTCATCTTCAACCTTCTTAGTGTCACAAAGGTGACACCCTCTTTCATCCGATGGCATTTTAGGAATTGACCAATGCCCAGTTTCACTATGAAGCTCATGAGAATTTGTTCTTATCTTAGCAATGCTTATTTTTTTCTTTACACTTGGCAAAACAAATAGATAATTTTGATCTTCTAGAATAGGGTTGATTACATTTTTATAATACCTTAATTTTCGTTTTTCCTCTAACTCTTTATCACACCACATTTTCTCCTTAAATTTTGATTTGACGATTTTTTTAATAGTGTCTTTATTATGCAAAATGGTGTATTCCATTGTTACACATTATTTCCGTCACCCTCATGATTGTTAATGATGTAAACCTATCCTTTGTCTTTAGAAGGATCAGTGGCCTAAATTCCTGAAGAAAGAAGGGAGAAGAACTTTCCCTGAGAGAAGAAGTTGTATTTTCCTTTGTAAAAACCCTATTAAGGAGGATTTTCACAGGCTTCTCTATACGCAGGGTGCGGAAATGCCTGATTTCCGCACCTTGCTCTATAGCTAGGTTGCGGAGTTTCCTGAGGTTGCTTTATAGCTAGGGTGCGAAAATTCCTGTTCGTGGGAAAAATGAGTGTCTTCTCGATGCTTCTAGAAGGAGAAGCTTCTATGTTGAAATGGCCTCTAAATGGTTTGGATCTTACTCGATTTCATGATTTAGTGGGATCATCCTAACCTCCTCACCTTATCCACTTCAACTTATAAAAGGAGATGAGCTCTCATGGCGAAAGTTGGTTAGATTAGCTTATTATTGAGTTTTGTAGCTTGGAGTTTTTTGAGCTTGTATGTTGGCTTTGAGCTTTTCTTTGTCAAGATAAATTGTGAGTAGCTATCAGATCTATGATCTCAGAACCCATGTCGTGAGCCTCTAAACAACATGCTGATGACCTCCCATCAACTAGTCACGATACAGTTGGGAAGAAGAAAAGTAGAGTCAAGTTCCCGTGTATGTTATGCAAAGGGAGTCATCTCACTCACCTTTTCCCTCGTGTGGATGAAGCCTTGAAATTACTAGAAGACATGACTATTTCTCAGCCTCAACTTCTAGCTTCTTATCGTAAGCTTACTCTCGACCCACCTATATTTGATGGAATGATCAATCCAGTCCTTTCACCAGTCAATCTGATTGATCATGTTGTCAATCTGGTCACTTCCTTAGTTGAACCAGTTGACAAAGTCGTCGATTCGATACCATATTCGATCAATTCCACTCTCCCGTTATAGAGTGCCACCCAAGTGGTCCATCCGATCCCATCTTCGGTTGATCCCACTCTCTTGTTAGAGAGTGTCACCTAAGCGGTCGATCTGTTTCCACTTGTTGACCCCATTCTCCCCTTGGAGAATGAAACTCAAGTGGTCGATATGATGTCATTATCAGTCGATCCTACTCTTCCACTAGAGAGTAAACCCGATGTTGCCCATGTTTTTCTCGTTGATATAGAATCTACCGTGCTAGGGGGATTTCCTCCTTCTCCCGCAGAACCTCCTCCAAGAAACGAGGCCATCCTTTTTAAATGGGGTGTGCTAACTAGACCTCATCTTCCCTCTCACATTCCTTTCTAGATTACAACACAGGATTTTGTTCGGGACGTTCCTCAAATGCTGATAGATGAAGGTTCATCTGTTAGTATTTTGTCCTCTCTTACTTAGCAAGATTTGGGTTATCCTCAGCTTGCACTGGTTACCCAGACTCTGTTTTGTTTAACAGAGGAACCAATCAACCTTTAGGTATTCTTCCTCAGTTTTCTATAACTTTGGGAGGGAAAACTGTTGTTGTTGATGTCATGGTAGTCCAAGACCCCTTGGATTTCGATTTACTCCTTGGACAAGATTATGTCTATGCCATGAAAGCTATTGTGTCCACTCTTTTTCGTGTGATATCTTTCCCACACGATGGAAGAA
>SNQJ01S0049918.1:91212-106460 GCA_010110895.2 Picea sitchensis | reverse complement strand
CTACGGGGAAACATCCACGGCCCCAGCCAACGTGGCCACTTGGAGCAGTTTATTAATGCAAAGAAAAAGATTACAGAGAGATTTTACAAGAGATTTTCTCACAATCGATCATCGGCAATGACCCTCCATGCTCTTTAAATAGAGATCATGGACCAATCGGGTGTTAAGCCACGGATCAATGGCCGTTAAGATCGAGGAGAGTATGAACCGTCAGATCACTTTATGTTGGGAACATATCGTGACCGTTGGATTGCCTAACTACAAATGCATACTAATGCATACTAAAGAAACACACTTTTACCTAACGACATATTAGACCAAGTAGATCTTAACTAACTCCTAAGTGTCTAAATATCCTAACAATTCAATAGCATATTTCGTAGCGCCCACATGTGAAAATTGTTCTGCAACAACTTTTCCTAGCGAACTGCCACTTTATGTCTAGCTAGGTGATTTTTCATCGCTTTCCGTAGTGAATCTGCAATCCTATATGTGTGGATGATTCCATAGTGTCAAACGCTACAAAATGCTTTGTATTTTTCTGTGTCATGCAATGAGCCTCAAAAAACCCAAAAAGTCTTAGCAAAAGGATTATAAGCATGTAGATTCCTCGAGTATGTGAAATTATGGAACTTCCCTAAAACAATTAAGATGCAAAAGCTAATCATCATAAAAAATGGGGTTTTTCATCCTCTCCACTTCATCTTCTTAATCTGGCACTTGTCCTTGTTGCAGGAGCACTTCTCTCTATTGCAAGAGCACTTCTCTCTTTTTCATGAGTACTTCTCTCTATTGTAGCTTGGGCTAGTACATTAAGATTCCTCTGGGCTAGATCATCCTTGAAGGGATGCAACTCCTCTTTAAGTTTTCTATTTTGGTACTGTAATATTTTGTTCTTCCTGTATAAAGTTTGAAGTTGCCTCTGGAGGGGAAAGAATATTCTTGTTGAAAACCTAACCAAATCAAGAGTCTCATTATACATGTCCATGAGTTCGCTCATATTTTTTCTCTTAGTCAATATTTCTCCCTTCAAATGGACAATTTCCTTTCTAGCATCCCTGAGTTGTCTGATCAATCTCCTGAAGGTCGAGTTATCAGGGGGAGTGGTGATGTTTATGACTTCAACATGATTCTCAATAGTTTCACCCTTTCCCTTGTCTTTCTTCTGGAAAGGATCTTTGGTCATGACCTCAATAGGGTTCCCAACATTGTCACCTTTACCCTTATCTTTCTTTTGGATAAAATATTTGGTTATGTCTTATGTTTCAGTATCCTCCTTATGGGTTGATGATCTGGTGAAAGGAATCCTAAATCTTGTCTCAACTGCTATAGTAGGTGAAGGAAAATGTAACTTTCTCCCCTTTTTGGCTGAGGGAACTTCCTCTAGTTCAGGTGCAGGCTGAGGTGAAAGTTCCCTTTGTGGGGAGTGATGGATCTCCCTTTCTTCTTCTTCAACTTCCTTAGGAACTTCTTTGTCTTGGGTAATGTTTTTTCCCTTTATCTTTTTTCTTGTTTCTTCTTGGGCAACACTACTAGTTGGAAAAGGGCTATGCACCCTAGATTGAGGGGTAGGGGCTACATCTACCTACAAATTAGCAGAGACAATGAATTATTCCCAAGTGAGGTTTATTTTATTCAATTCTTCCATTACAAGCATCCTGATCAACCTTGAGTGGAAAACACTGGTGTCCACAACTTTGGACTTGGCTTGGACCCTCTAAGGCATTTTTCTCTTACTCCTAAACAAATAGAAAGGGATGTTCATCAAATCCTTTCCTGTGAAGTGTAGGAAAAGACTAATGTGATTCTGGGATATCATGTTGAATCTTCCCTCACATTTAAAATACCTCTGGATGACTTTCAACATTTTGTCAAAACCCTCAACCAAGTGGCTCCTAGGCACTCCCTTAAACAATTTATTTTTCTGATGTTTTGGCTTGAGGAAATGTTTAGAAAAGGTTGCATTGAGAATCATAGATTTGAACCACCTTTCACCATTGTTGGGTATCTCATTGGCTACTGCAATGGTGGTCTCAGATACTTCCAACTCAAGGGTTCCTACCTTGGTCTTAGTGCCATCAAAGTTTAAATCAAATTCCCTGGCTACCTCATGGTGCCCCCTCTACATATTTTGACAGAAATTTAGGCAACCAACCCTTTGCAAGACTTCCCTGATCATATGTTCATCATCAAATAGGTGCATATGAGAAGGCTTAGTCCTGACTACACTCCCACCCTTGCGATATTTCTTCTATTGGGGTGTATCCGTTGATAGAAACAAGAGACCAAACATTGAAATGTTATGATAGGTATAGAAAAACAAACAAAGACAAAAGGTATTTAGGCTTTTTGAAAGGCGGTCCTTATCTGAGGTTTCGAGGATTTCCTCCAATTGAATTTTGAATTAGTAAGAGAACAATTTGATGGATTAGACAAGGGGGAAAATATCCTCAAAGAAATGATATGCAAGGGGTCCACACTGTCAAGTTTTAGGCTAACATAAACCCACCATACATGGTCATCATCATTTTAAATGCAAAGGCTGCTAAACTATTTACTACAAATAGAATTTGAGATGAAACTATAGGATGACACCGTGAAGGAAAAGAGCCAATTCTACAGATGTGAGCATTGATTATGACACTACGTTGACACGAAATTTGCAGCACTAGAACATGGGATGTGTAGCATAGTTTCGTAGCGTTTTCTATAACGTAGTATAGACAACAAAAGACAAGAAAAGAATAGACAAAATAGCTCTGGTAGAAAATTTATTCAATTTTAGTGGAGGAGGTTGAACATATGCATATGGCTAAGAAATATGTGAAAACAGGGGTAAAGGGGCTAGTAGGTGGAAGAAACCACATTTTGCAGTGCCAAGTGCTATGAAAAGTTTAAAAAAAAACTTAGATGATCTTCAACAGAGCTCGGATGGCTCGAAAAGTACCTGGAAATTGAAGTTTGATTATTGATGATCTTCATATAACATGAAGTCTCTTGCAACCGTATCAGTCTTTAATTCACCTCGGTCAACTAGTCTGTAGCGTAATCTGCAGCGCTGTCTAGACTAGGAGTTTCTGCAACACTAAGCTAGGAGCAGGATTTCAAACTTTGGTAAATAGTTAGAATTTTTTAATGACCAAATCATGATTATCCTTTTGAAAGCAAGGATGTTGAAAACAATGAAAAAGCATGACCTCAACTTCATAATTGCAAATGATGGTAAAGAGGGAGAGTGTACAAAATATGCACTACGGAAACAACTAGTGAGTTGACAACATACTTGAAAATATTTGATTTGACTCCCTAATGGGTAACGAGATAGAGTGGAGAGGTTCAAGTGTATGAATGGAGGTAGTGACCTATCAGGCTTGTGGTGTCATGGGGATGGTAGTGATAGCTTCCAAATCATGTGATGAGTCAAGGGTGTAAACCATAGGAAATGAACCAAGGGTATAAACCATAGATGTGGGTAAAAAATGTGAGCCAAGCTCCATCCTTCCATTTATTTGACCTAACCTAAGAAAACCATAAGGAGAAACTAAAAAAAAGTCAAAAAACAACCTAAAAAGACTAAAGGATAAAAAATTAAAACTTAAGGGGAAAATTGACCCATGACAACTTCATGTGATAGCAGGTTGTATGCAACTAGCATCAGATTTTATATTTGTACACATGTTCTTTCGGTAGTGCAACAAGTGTATGTACCTGGGTTGTATGCAACTAGCATATGTACGCACTCTACCTATACAACAGGGCGTGTATTCCATACAAAAGGTTGTTTTTTTAGAATAACTCCATCAAAATGGGTTGGAAGATGTATGAATGAGTAGTCCAACATCAATGATACATAGAAGTGGCACTTTGAGGATACATGGAAGTGGCATTTTGAGTTATAACAGAAGTATAAAAAATTATAAATCCTTTTTTATTGAATAAATAACCAAGAATAAATCAATTTTCTTTAAGCATGATTTCACCATAAAATCAAAAGGGCCTAAACATGTCACACTTAACCTTAAATCTTAGCTAGGGTAGCCGTCAAAACGAGTAAAAAACCCTAACCAAGACATCACAATAGTAAATATCCTTAAGAAACCCAATGATTACACCAAGACAAAGGACGGGTTTCACCTCAACCCTAATGTCTTCTCATTGGAGCATACTTACTCTTTTCCAAAGAATTTATTAGGAGATTTATGCTAATAATTTCCAACCATCAAATCAACCCAACAAAAATAAGAAAGATGGAGAACCTCACAACGAAATTCCCCTTAACTTACTCCCAAAGTATCTTCAACCAAGCTTGGAGGGGAACTCCCACAACTCCATCCATATCACCTTTTCCTATAAACCTCTTAGTATTATAGGCTTCCTCCTTAAATAAAGCCTAATGAGGATGCACATAATGAAAGTCATCAAAATTTTGATAAATTAGATAAGAGCAAGCTTCCTCCTTAAATTTAAATAAATCCTAATAAATGTTAATAAAGATGCACATAATGAAGATCATGAAAGGTTTGATAAATTGTATAAGAATCATTAACATCTTTTTAATGCTAAGGCAAACCTCCGAAATTCTACATAACAGTGGCAATTATACCTTTTTCCTTCATTTTGTTAAGGCCAACCTAAACATAATTTCAAGTTATGTTTCAAGCCAACCTAAACATAATTTCAAGTTATGTTTCAAGTATGACCTAAAAATAACTTAAAATTAAAAATTATGTTTATAACTTTTTACTATGTTGGCTTAAATTATATTTAGTTAGAACTTTTTACTGACTTAATCTTTTTATTAACTTGGCGATTCTTTTATTGAGGCCAATTTGTTCATAGCTGAAATAAAATGTCAATTCAAGTTTCAATGTGTCTTTTGGTCACCTTCTTTATTGGACAATGCTTCAAATATGTAGAACATTTTGATAATGAAGTTTTTACAGTTAAACACTAGAAATTTTCTGAATTGAACTGTGTTAATCATTAGAAATTTTCTGAATTAACAGTGTGTCTGATTTGAAAACGTCTAAAAACACAATTCAATCCAGAAAATTTCTAACATTATATACGTTCTTCTCGTTGGACGACTACATGATGTTAGACGTTCTTCTTCTAGGTGGCCCATTTCGTGTTCATCTTCCATTCACGTGGTTTTGGATCCTAGTTTCAACGTAGAAATAACACTCAAATGTAGAATATATCTTGGGTCATGAAGCCACGGATGATGAGAAATGCTCTGCCAAACTAAAAACAATGCACATTGCATCCAAATCTCTCTCATAACTTATCACTGCCACGAATTCAAAAAATCTTCCGCTATGCCTGGTGAGAGGAAAGCCCCAAAAATGTGAAATAACCCTTAAATTTTTTAGAGGATAACAGTTAATACAAAAATAGAGGTCCAATATTTCATGGAATTTTAAACCACAGTTTTATGCCATTACCGGACTAAGAGGAATCTATTTGATATGCAACAGTTACAACAGATTATATGTTTCCACCTTCATAACACTAATTTTTAATTTATTGTGACGTTGTTTGCTCAGCGAAGAATGATCGATACAATATGGCAATATAACAATGTTTCTTGCAATCAGATCATATATTGCTTACAGAAGGACAGGCCCAAAATTTCATAGAATTTTAAACTACAGCTTTAGAACAAAGATTATCCATTAGCTGTGCAACAGTTGCAGATTATATATGTTCACCACATAACACGATTATATGAATTCAAAAAATCTTTTGCTACGCCAGGTGACAGAGGAAAATAACCCTTAAATATTTAGAGGGTAACAACAGTTAATACAAAAGTACAGGCCTAATATTTCATGGAATTTTAAACCACAGTTTTATGCCATTACCGAAGTAAGAGGGTTAGAACGAATATCATCCATTAGCTGTGCAACAGTTACAGACTATATGTTTCCACCTTCATAACACGATTTTTGAATTTATTGTGACGTTGGTTGCTCAGCGAAGAATGGGCGGGAGCTAAGTTTTCAAATCTTGCGAATTATACGGAAATTTTATAGTATATGACACGTCAACATAATGATAAAGATTATCAGACTTCTTTTATATACATAGAGAGAAAGATTCGTGATCATTTGAAATTTTCTTTTACATGCACATAGAGAGAAAGATTCTTGATTATTTGAAATAATTTTCGGAGTACATAAATCGGTTCAAACATAAAGGATTAATTATATAAAACTTAACCTCTTACAAATAGACATCACGATAAATCCTGAACTGAGTTAAACAATTTTCATCTACCGTCCTGACATCCAATGGCATCCTCACATTTCTCATAAAACAGGTAATCTGATAATTAAGATTGTGAAGGACGGCTTTGGCATAGATTGGTTTTCAATAACGCCGATGATGTCGATAGAGATAGACATAGCTAAGCACTGTCTTCGCGATGAGCAGAGGTAAGAATATCTGAGAGATGCTTAAATACAACATCGACTTATTAGCACGGCCAGATCTCTGCAAATCGACAAGAGCTTTTACTAATAAAACGGCACCTACAATCATCAAGGACACAGTTAAAACGATCACCAACCGACGGTGTCTTCCAAAGAACTCCGCGGGAATGTCCCATAGTGAAGGCATTCTGCTTCGCTCGACTTTAACTTAGTCCTCTCTTCTAAATTGTAGCTTAAACTCAAGCGCTACTGCCAGCACCGCCACGTTGGAATTTAAAAACTGCGTGTCCTGCGCAACGATGAAATTCTGTTTTAGATTGAAAAGTTTAATCTATAGGACGGATAAATTGAATGCATCGGAAGGATAAATTGACACAGAAGATTATGATATCATAATACCCAAGACTAAGGACATGCATCTTAGTATTCTAATTCTATCACACATTATATAACCTTGTGTTATGGCTCCTGTGCCTATTTTTGTGAGCAGATCTTCGCTAAGGATTGCTGAAAATTTATGGATAATGCCCTCCAAGAACTCCCGATCAAAAGGGATCTGATAACATGCAAGACGAGCTGATGAAAACAGAGTATGATCCAGCAATGACAGCGGATTCTGGATGAATAGCTTCGGACTCTGGAATGAGAGCAATGAGAGCGGATTCTGCACGAATAGCTTCGAACTCTGGAATGAGAGCAATGGGAGCGGATTCTAGATGAATAGCTTTTAGCAAGATTTTCCTTCTGAATATAAGTACCCCAACGTCCAGGTTAAAAGATGCTTCATCTTTACTCGATCAACGGCTTTATATTTTTTATAGATTTTTTTCGTATATCGCACGTAACGGTTCTTTTTTAACCTATAAACTTTGTAAATTGCGTCTGTAAATAAATATTTATTTCTTTTAATTGCCTTGTTATATTTAAATTTTTCAAGGTTGTTTTTTAATTTATGTTTATTTAAAATTTTAAAGATGGTTTTTAAATTTATTTCTATTTAAATTTTAAATTATTAATTTTTTATATATATATTTATGATTTATACATTGAGTAGTTTAGTAAATTAATTTGTATGGTCGAGTATCATGAGTTACAAACAAGTTAATAAGAAAATAATAAATAATGTGATATAAAGATAATAAATAGTGTCTTATTAAAATTGTATAACCACAATTAAAAATATACATTCATAATATGTTTTATTGATGTAGAGAGTTTGGATAGCACTTAATTTGGCTTTCTTGGAAGGAAAATCTTTGGATGCATATGTTATTCGTTCTAATGGTTTTTGTGGAGTAGGTTTTGTACTAAAATTTTGGGTATTTTTGAATGTATGCTTATTGGCTATTGATTAATGGAAAAGGAGAATCATGTGTTTCAATTAAGATTTTTTCTACATTTTCTTTTCCCATATTTAGAGGGTATAATTTTATTGTGGATAGATTATCAAAAAAAAGTTGTGGGCTTTCTATTTGACATTTTATACTATCAAATTTGGAAAAATGGGGTGTTGTCTAGTACTGTTACTATTCCTTTTGACTAGATTTTAGTCTATTTTTCATATAGTTATTACTTTTTTTTTAGGATAGATAAAAGTTTTTTTTAGAAGATTATCACTTTTCTTGAGGGCAGATATAAGTTTTTTGAGGCTGAAAACAGTTTATGTCAGTATGTATTTACTGTCTTTGTATATGTGTAAGAACATGGATATATGTGTAAGAAGATGTTCTTTTTTTGGAATTTTTGGAACTTCTATACCTTGCATATTTTGGTAGCAGAACATATTATCTTTAATTTTAATAATAGAAAAATAATGTTTTTTCCATGAGAAAAGAAAAAAAAAATGTATTTATAAAATTTTATAACTACAATTAAAAATATACATTCATAATAATTGTGTGGAGAGTTATAACATATTTTTAATATAAATTAATTTTCTATCTTCAAATTTTATTATAAAATGTAAATTTGTTATCAATTTCATTATGTTTTTTTTTAAATATTAATTTTGTGAATTAATTGAATAGTTGAATAATTTATAATTAATATTATTATATTGATTTTGAGAATTTATTGTATAATTAGTATACCAAGTCCTAATCAAAAGGAAAAATTGTACTATATCAATAAATGGCAAAAGGAGCTTGATCCTGAGCCAAATTCTAAACCCCAATACTAAAGAAAATAATAGGATTCCCTTAACGGAATCAAATTCCTACCTTAAAAGTATTTACGAGTTCCTTAATGCCATGGACATCATTCCTATTGTCCCTACAAAGGAAGAATTTTTTTGTTTAGATGACATAGAGTTCGGGGTCAAGCGACTTGCAAATGGGAAAGCTAAGGACATTGAAGGCTACCAAGATGAAAATTTTAAAATCAAAGGGCCTATCCTTATCCCTCACATACACAAGCTCTTCAATTTAGCAATTTAGCAGTCAAGCAGGGATTCCCTAAACCCTGGATGCAAAGCCTCATTGTTCCTATTTTTAAAAATGGGGATAGAAACTGACGTAGACCCCCAACCCTCTGTCTGAGATCCACATAGGATCGTTCTAAATTCTCCTCGATCCAAAGCGTCTCCCTCGGATCCTTATTGGAACATTACGAATCCGATCCATAGGTCCTTCGTGAAAACCCGCCCTGTGCAACTTAACACCAGGTGAGAGCCTTACATCTCCATGCGACCACAACCGGGCCTTAGCGCAAGTGCCTCTCGCAACTCGTGAGTTCGTGAATCGATGAACTCAACTCCTCTTTCTCCAAACATCTGATGCCCGAGATGCGATACGGGTATGGTTCCCTCCTCACTAGTGCCTCTACAAGCGATTGTCGGCTAGGGCCTCAATCTAGCACCCCTCGCAAGTCACAACTTCACAAGTTGGAGTGTTCAACCCTCGTGCTCCTCCTTTGTGAAACCCCGAGATGTAATAAGTCAACAATGGGTTGACTCCTTCCCAGCCGACGTGTGTCCTCCACCTGTCACCCACTTCCACTTTTCTCTGGGTGCTTGTTGTTACGCCACCTGTCGACCACGCGGTCCCCACCTAATGGATGTGCCGAGTGTTCGTATGAGCCCTCGACGCTCGGCACTTCGCGACTTCGCAGTCGAAAAGAAACTCTTTCTACCCCCGAGCCCCGATACGCAATACCATGTGGAGGTTCTAATCCAACGGTTCTCCTGTGGCTTGGATCCAATGATCTGGATATCCGTCCCTACTCCTCGAAACTCGGGACTTCGTGAAAGACCAAGAATTTGGTCTGCCCTCCAAACTCACGAACCTCGAATTCGTGATTTGATCCAGATCTCTGCCACATGTCCTCCAAAATGGACGGTCATGATGCTTTCAGGACTTGACGAGTCCTCTTCCTTTTGTTGTTACGAGGTTTAAACCTCGCGCACCTTTTCTGGATCCAACGGCTCACGACAACTCGACACTTCTCCCTCAAAGTTTTTTGTTGTCCATTCTACCCTTATGTGTGGCTTCCCATGGATTAACCCCTAGCACCTTCTCCCGTATCTGACGCCTATCAGCCCTTGGTGCTAGATCTGACGACCCAGATCTAATCTCCTGCACGCTCTTCTATGTGCTTGGATGTAGGCTCCGACGGTCCAGATCTCATTCTTCCGCAGCTGATCCATGGCTGTCGATGCTCCTCCTCTTGAGCTTTGTTTTCTTCCCAGACTTAGGAGATTTTCAGAGTTTCGAAGGTTTCAGCCTTCGACTCTTCCTCTTGCAAGCCTTGATAGTTTTGGATCTTGCCTGCGTTTTGGAAACGCTATCTCTTCTGATCTTTTCAAACTGACTCAAATCTGAGGGTTTCAGTCCTCTTGTTCCTTAGAAGACTTCTTGGTGCTCCTCCTGGCACACTTCTGCGCTCAACCTCTTGAGCTTCCTTGAACTTGAACAAAGTTCATTCCGAGCTCATTCCTTGTGCTTGGCTAACCTTTGGCTGGTTGTCTTCAACACTTCATCTGAGTGTTGTCCTGGTGAACTCCTTGCACATGCTTTTGTCCTCCTTAGGTTTCAACTGCTCGGATCCCCAAAGGTCTCTGTCCCTTCTGTCCCTCAAAGAGATGCAGGTGCCCTCTTGGTGACTTCTTGCTCAATCACTCCTTGTTGAAAAAACATAGTATTCAACAACTCTGTGAGTGTCTTTCTCCTTGACACTTCTCCTATTTCAGAACTCGAAAGAGTTCCTTCTGTGCACACTTGCACCAACTCAATGCCCTCCTGACAGAGTTTTCTAGAATCCTCAGTGAATCTGTCTTCCTACCGAACTCAAAATAGAGTTCTCTTCAATGCATCCTGTGCATTTTCTCAATGCCCTCTTGGCAGAGTCTCACAGAATTCTCAGAAATTCTATCTTCCCTCTTGACACTTCTTCTCTCTGAACTCGAAATAGAGTCCCTCCTATGCACTCTATGCACATGCTCAATGCCCTCCTGGCAGAGTTTTACAGAACCTTCAGTAGTTCTGTATTCTCCTCGTGCTTTCGCTGCACAACTTACCTCCAAGGTGTTCAACAACCTTGAGGCCTCCTCCTTGAGTCAATGACTTCCTCTTGTGCGCCCTCCTGGCACGTCTTTGTCTAAATTCCCTAGAATTCAGAAGTGCACTTTATGCATTGGCTTACAGAACCTGTAGTGTTCTGCCATGCAACCTCTTGCATGAAGCCACAAAGAACTAGACATAAAATCAGTAAACCCACAGATAGAAAAATCTATCTATCCCTGCAAATGCACATCTAACTTACATCTATAGCATATCGTAAACACATAAAGACATTCATCAACAAACACAGAATAACATGCAGGAAAAACTGCTCTGATTGTATTAATATGAAATGCCTCTTTACAAAGTGAGCTCGAACTGTAACAAAGTCATGGCTTCTTCTCTACTCTCTCTTTTCTCTCTACTGACTAATCCTATAGATACAAAGGATCTTTTTACAAAAGGGGGCTCCTCGAGCTCTTCCCTCCATCTCACCAACTCTCGTTAATTTACATTCAATTACATTGAATGGTTGTCTAGTCCGAATCAGATCTAGATCCCAGCCTTACAACCATTTAAGGAAACCTTTATCTAAATCCTACACACCTGCATGGCTTTTTGGCTCTACTAGCCTTACAAACATTTAATACAGTTTTTCAAAATTTGAAAAATGAGAAGGTTGCGCCTCTCTCCTCCATTGAATGCACGCTTGATGTGTTGGCTGGCTGGTGCATAGCTGGCTTGGAGAGATGCTCCTGCATCAAAAAAAATCCCTCTAATTATAGGACCCTTATGATTAGCTCGATTTTAGCCAAGCTTTATGGAATTATTTTGGAAAAGAAGATTAGCCTTTGGATAGAAAGTCATGATAAAAGAGGTAAATACCAGGTCGGGTTTAAGAGATATCATTCAACTGTGTACCATCTTGTTTACTTTAGGATCATTTCAAAGAAGTTCTGTAATACTAAAACCAATCTTTTTTGTTCTTTTGTTGACTTTAGCAAAATCTTTTGACATGGTTCCTAGGAAAAACATTTGGAATAGGTTGGAAGAGATAAAAGTGTCTCTCGAGTTAAGGGCTACTACAGTAAGGATGTATGATAATGTTATTTCTAAGTTTAAAATCAATGAGGGATGGTCAAAAGAGATTAACTACAATATTGGAGTCGAACAAGGTTGTCCCTTGTCCCCTACCATTTTTGGCATATGCATTGACACGTTAGAAGATTGCTTGGAAAAAATAGGTTGTGTCAGACCTACTCTCACTGGTATAGTCATCAATATTCTTCTTTATGCCGATGATATCGTTCTTATGGCACAGAGTCTCCATTATCTTGAAAACCAACTAAGAATCCTCAAGGATTTTTGCTCCAATATGGGTATCATTGTTAATACTAATAAGGCTAAGGTCATGATTATTAAATCCAATAAGAGCACTTATGATACCTTCGTATATGAAAACAACAATTTGGAGGAAGTGGCTTCATACAAATATCTTGGAATTGATATTCACAAGAAGCTCAATTGAAATTATAACATTGAGAAAAGGATTATTGGGGGATGGAAATCTTATTATGGGCTTGAAATCAATTGTAAATAAGCTCATCTTTGGAGTTGGGATAAGAAGAAAATCCTCTTTGAGACACTTTTTACACTTGTTATTCTTTATGGATGTGAATTCTAAGGTTGTAGTATCTCTCATGAATCCTGGAGAAAGATCAATAAAATACAAAATAATTTTATAACCTATAATCTCAAAATTAAAGGAAATATGCCCTATCTCATCCTCCTCTTAGAAACACGCATCTCCCCCATTGATAGAATGGCTATGACTAGATACCTAATGTATAAGAATAAGTTAAACAACATGGAAGACAAAAGGCTTCCTAAAATTCCTTCAAAATTGAGTCGTAACCACCATCGACTCAAGCGAGGATGACATAAAGATGCTCAGTCTTGGCTAAACTATTGGGGAATAATGGATGTTATCGCGATAATTGTTAAGTGCGGACACAAATCAATACCCCTAGCTTCACTACGAAACTAGAAAAAAACAAGACAGTACACTACTCTTTCCTTAGATTCTATTATCAAATGAGAAATGGAACTAGAACATACCTTTTAAATATCGAAGATCTGATTTTGCCAATGCAATCCAAGATCTGTCGTGCGACTTATGGAAAAATATCTGCAAATAAACACAACCCAGCAAAGACAAGAATAACAGAGTTTATTTGATATGAAATTATGTACGTGATCAAGGAATCATACAATATGGACAAATAACATTCATATAGGAAAGAAAAGTATATATCTATTAAAGAATGTGGAAGAAAGATACAACTAGATGCCTTGATGTTGTCAGGTTCCTTCCAATAGTTCCTTTCTTCCCACACACTTCTACTACATGGATTCTGAGATCATAGATCTGATAGATACTCACAATATATCTTGACAAAGCAAAGCTCAAAGCCAACATACAAACTCCAAAAACTCCAAGCTACAAACTCAATAAAAAGCCAATCTAACCAACTTTCTCCATGAAAGCTCCTCTCCTTTTATAAGTTGAAAAGGATAAGGTGAGGAGGTTATGATGATCCCACTAAATCATGAAAACAAGTAAGATCCAAACCGTTCGGAGGCCACCTCACCATATAATATTCTCCTTCTAGAAGCATCGAGAAGACACATGTTTTTCCCACGTACAGGAATTTTCGCACCCTAGCTATAGAGGAACCTACAGAAACTCCATAGCCTAGCTATAGAAAAAGGTGTGAAAATCAGGCATTTCTGCACCCTGCATATAGAGCAAACTGTGGAAATCCTCCTTAATAGGGTTTTTACAAAGGAAAATACAACTTCTTCTCTCAGGGAAAGTTCTTCTCCCTTCTTTCTTTAGGAATTTAGGCCACTGATCCTTCTAAAGACAAAGGATAGGTTTACATCATTAACAGTAATGAGGGTGATGAAAATAATGTGTAACAGAGATCCCCCCAAAGTATGAAGTTAGAACATAGTGATAGCTAAAATACTTTTTCGAGTGTGTGTAGGGAACAAGGAATACGTCGGTCGAAAACCTGCCAAGAAACAAGGAAATACAGTACAATAATATATCATCACTGAGGTAGGAATTCCCATACTCAAAATACTAATGACACAAAGCATAAATGTTGACATGCAAAGATCCATGTCAAGTAAGACAGGTCATGGCCACCAAACATACACTATGGATCCATGCCAATATGACTCAAATCTTAACATAGCCACCAAAAATACATTGTGGATCTATGTGTTAAAGACTCAATTTTGAACATAGCCACGAGAAATACATTGTGAATCTATGCAACAGTAAAATATGAATATGCTCCAATGCAACCTGAATTTTTCAGAAAACAATCAAGGTCTTCATCTCCACCACTCTATAGTACAAATCTAAGCATGAAGATACATGTGCTAAAGTTGAACATGGTAGAAACCACTTGATTACCGGTCATTAATGAATATCGTTAACAAGTGCGAAGGAAATCATCATTAATGTCAATGAATCCCAAGGTACACTAGTACAATCCAACATGTGTGAATTAATGAGTTGAAGTCAAACACTCGGTGAAATCTCCTGATCAGGGGTCGATAATGAAAACCCATTGTCGAAAGAGAGGAAACCTGTCATTGAGGAATGCAAGTTCCAAGGTTAGTTTCTAAGTCTAATTCTTGGATAATGAGTTGAAGTCGATAGGAAAAGACTCGTCACAGGAGGGCCTTAATGTATCCCCAATCAATGACATGAAATGGGTAACAAGATTTGAATTGGATCAGAGTAACAAATGATTTAGGACTAACTCAGGGATGGCCGATGCAATAGAAGGCTTAAGGATTGCAGAAATGGCCGACACAATAGAAGGCTTTCCGGGTTGAACTTCTCTGTGAACATATTGATGACACGACAATTGTCTTGGCAACACTGACTCAACAACAGGGATCACAAACCAAAGGGTAATCTTATAAAGGAGTATGATCAAGAGACAAGTGGATTTTCCAACTTAGACACAAAGAAAGTGAAAGGGTTTCATGTTCAAAAGTATCTCTTCCATAGAATACAGGTTNTCTTTCCAAATGTTTCCCCCGCCATTTTTGGCGAGTACCTCTTTATTTTCACACAAGATTAAGGAGAATAACATATTCTTGTTGATGTAAGCTCATCCTTCGGATGAGTCCCTTAGAGTATGTTTAATGAACCCTAGGAAGGAATGGTTTGGTTCCATATAGGCCTTTCAATGTTTGTTTAATGAGTCCAAAGAAAGAAAACTCAGGGGTTTTT